>CAWYPZ010000233.1:30000-60000 GCA_963966055.1 Lathyrus aphaca | reverse complement strand
GATTTATTTATTGTTTTGGTTTGATTTGGTTTTTATTATTTGTTCTGTTTCGGTTTTGGTGATCCTCTGTGAGTGAGATAAATTCTATACCCAGATCTGAGTGAACTTATGATAGGACGACGGTATTCAAAGTGATACACGGAAGAGTAGTCCAAAGCGATATCAAGTCGATAATCTCCACTCGGTTAGGCTCTCTCGGATTACTAATGAACTGACGAGTATTTGTATCATGGCAATGCTTTCGACCTTGAGTTGATCATACTGAGGACCGTAGAACCCTTAACCCATCCAAGCCAAGTTAGGAACGTAGTGCAGAAGCTATATCCAGGTGTAAACCTGAGGTGGTTGTCACAAGATACTACACTCGGACGAGGTCCTCTTTAGGAAATTATCGGTTGGGGATTAGTCCAACGTAACGATGATAACCAAAGGATGACTGCTAACTCCGGGCACCTCTGTTAGCACCCTTTTGGTTTTCTGCAGGTACAATGAAGACAAAACCTTAGTACATACTTGTGTGGGTTGTTGTTCTTATACCTTGACTTCATGCTCGTGACTCGGATTCTAGACTTGTGTGCTTTGTGTGATCTTGTTTGTGTTTGTTGCATACATGCACTCATGCATTCATGAGCATAGTTCTCAAGATTTCAAGGGATTTATAGGTACTTTTTCCAATATTTCAGATGTCTATGGCTATGAATGTTGGAAAGAGGAATACTCGGAAGTACAGTTTCAAGAGTCCTAATCTGGCAGAGTTGGGAAAGCTTGCAGCTTTAGTGGTCGATATCGATGAGTTCCAAAAACATTATGGAAAGCTCTTGTTCATCTTGAAGATCGATATACCATAGGGGATTCTCCCCACATTAGTTTAATTCTATGATCCTTTGCACCATTGAATCACTTTTCTTGATTATCAGCTTATGCCAACTTTGGAGGACTACTCTCATTGCACGTGTTTGCCTATTTTAGACAAGGAGTTTCTTTTCAGTGGTTTAGAAAAGGAGCTTACGACCAAAGTCATTGCCAAAACCCTTTTTCTTAAGGAGTCCAATCTTAGTGGGAAGTTTCTTCCAAAAAGAGATGTTTGTGGTATTAATGCCAAGTTCTTAATGGGAAAAGCTGCTACTTCTCTTACTTTGGGTCATAAGGGTGCATTTGAGGCTATTCTTGCTTTACTTATCTATGAGATTGTCTTGTTTCCTAATTTAGATGGTGTTGTTGACGAAAGTGCTATTTAGATCTTCTTGAAGAGAAATCCGGTGCCTACTTTGCTTGGAGACATGTATCATTCTATTCATCATAAGGTCTCCAAAGGTGATAGAGAGATTGTATATTGTGCACCTTTTCTCTATAGGTGGTTTATTTCTCACCTACCAAAGTCCGATGTCTTTAAGGATAATAGAGAGAAGCGAAGATGGTCTCAAAGGATCATGTCTCTTACTCATAAGGACATGACTTGGTATTGTTCCTATTATGGTACGAGAGTGCTTATTGACGATTGTGGAGAGTTTCCCAATGTACCTCTTCTTGGTACCCGTGGGGGAATTAGTTACAACCCTATTCTTGCTAGGCGACAATTGGGATATTGCTTGAAGGACATACCAAGAAACCTTTCACTATCTAGTTTCTTCTTTTTTAATGGTGTAGATCATGTAGAAATGAAGAAAAGGATTACTCATTCTTAGCATATGGTTCATCAGAAAGAGAAGGGTCGATTAGAAAAACAACACCTTGCTCCTGTCGAGTGTTACATCCAGTGGGTTCGATCTAGGTCCTCCAAGCTCAAGATGCCTTATTCACCTGAGGAACCTTTGTTTCCTATGTTTCCATTATCTACTTTTCTTCTGCCAGTTGATGAAAAAGATGTTCTGTTAGAAGAGTTGGACAAGATGAAGAAAGATAAGGAAGCTTGGCTACTTGAGAAGATAACTATGAAAGAGCAACTAAAGGAGAAAGATGATCTTATTGAGTTACTTGAGAGGCGTGTTACCAAGATGCCAAGAGAGGATTTATTTTCCTCTAGTACTCCATCTACCATTCCTCCTACATCTGGTGCTTGGACGGCCATTGTGGATTAGTTGGTGAAGGATAAGGAAGACATGGAAAATTGGTACAAGAAGGAGATTAATAGGATTCGCATGAAGTACCAACCGAGATTTTCATCTTCTCCAAATATGATCCCATAGGCCTAATTTACTTTTCTCTCATGTATTAGGGCTATTGAGACTTGTACTTCACATGTAATCCTCACTTTTATATTAATGAGAATGAGATTTTAGTATTTCAAAAAAGTGTTTCTTTTATAAATATTGAAATTTATCTTATAGTCCCTTGAAATCTTTGCATTTGCATACGCATACCATGCATCATGCTTGCATTGGTCTTGCTACTTGAGAATTTTCCAGGGGTCTTATGTTGTTTCTTAGTCTTCATCTAGTTCTCGTGTCAAGCTGACAGACCAGATTGATACTCGAGCTAATCGAAAAAAGATGTTGGAAGCCTTACAACAAGAGAATCGCGAGCTGCGCGAGGAAGTTTCATCCCTGAAAGATAATCTGGAGAGGATTACCGCCATGATGGAAAGCTCGATGGATGCTCAAAATCAGCCACCCTCCTTCTAATTCTCCAATACAACGCACAATGATCTTGAGATTGTCACTGCATCGATTCCTGCTGAAACTTTTATTTCTCCTCGCTACAACATGCCTTCTAGCACACAGTGGGGTATGCAAGTTGATTTTGTTCCTGCTGGGTAATATCCTCCTCCTCTTGAGACTACTGCATTTTCCACTCTTCAGTCGGTGATGACTACTGCACCGCCTGTGATGCATACTACTCCACACCTTGATGAAATGATTTACCATGCTGAGCCTAGTGAAGGTGCTGGTGTAATGGAAAGGATTGATGAATTTCAAGGCCATTTTGCTGAGATGTAGAAAGAGATGAAGGCTTTGAGGCATAAGGATTTGTTTGGCCAAGATGCTTATGGTCTCTGCTTGGTTCCTAATGTCAAGGTTCCACACAAGTTCAAGCTTCTTGAGTTTGAGAATCATAAGGGAAATACTTGTCCTCTGAGTCACCTTATAATGTATGCTAGAAAGATGTCTGCTCAGAAAGAGAATGATCAGCTATTGATTCATTATTTCCAGGACAGTCTGACTGGTGCAGCTATGAGATGGTATATGGGTTTGGATAGCATCCAAATCAATACTTTCAATGATTTGGGAGAGGCTTTTGTTATTCAATACAAGTATAATGTTGATATGGCACCGGATAGAGATCAACTTCGTGGTATGTCCCAGAAGGACAAAGAAACTCTTAAAGAGTATGCACAGAGATGGCGTGAACTTACAGCTCAGATTGCCCCTCCTTTAGAAGATAAAGAGATGACGAAGATATTTTTGAAGACTTTAGGTTCTTTCTACTATTAGAAGATGATTGTGAGTGCTCCATCTGATATCAATGAAATAATGAATATGGGGATGCGACTAGAAAAAGGTGTCCATAAGGGACGTTTGAGTAAAGAAAGCAATATTGGCTCAATTTCAAAAAGGTTCAATTTTGGTAAGAAGCAATAAGGTGAAACCAATGTCGTGTCTCGTGAAAGTTACAGAAGACCCTGCGATCGTGAGAACCATCATCATCAGCATGTAGCTTTTGTAACTCCGATGATTAATGTGACTCCTATTGTTATAGTGACTCTAAAGTATCAGTCTCGTTATTAGAAACCTTATGGGAAATAGAATAGTACTCAACAAGGTCTTCCAAAGCCAAGTTTTGATCCCATTCAAATGTTGTTTGTTGACTTTCTTCCATCGTTGATCGAGAAGAATCTTGTGCAAACACGTTCTCCACCTCCGGTTCCAAAAATTGTTCCATGGTGGTATATGCCAGAAGCTCATGTGCTTTCCATCAAGATGCCCCAGGGCACGACATTGAGAATTGTTTTCCATTGAAGATCGAAGTGCAGAAATTGATAAGGGGCAAATTTTTGTCTTTTAATGATGTTAATCCAAATGTGAAGACAAACCCGCTTTCGAAACATGGTAACCCATCTATGAACATGGTTGATGGTTGTCCTGGTTTGTTTAAAATTTATGATGTCCGCTGGATTCAAAGATCTCTGGTTGAGATGCATGCTTTCTTAAGCGAGTATCACGATATTGATAATGATTATGCTGGTTGTTGCATCTTCTCGGTGAACCCTCACGGTTGTGTGATTGTTAAGAAGGATATTCAAAAGATGATGGATGATAAGTTGATGGAGGTGACTGCTGTAAACACCCCAAATTTGCCCTCACTAAGTTCACACCATGGCTTGTGATATTTCATATTTACATAAGTTTAATCATACCATTTCATGTGGCATTTTTGCTTCACTGCATTAGGTCAAGTTCCTCTGCATCTAGGGTTTGTGACTTGAGCCATCCAAGATCCATCTGAGCCACTGAAAAGGCCATCAATCATTTCAAGGGGGTCCATGTATGTTCAATAATCATATTATATCCACCAAAGATCAAAGAAGTCAAGAAATCACAAGAACTGGCAAGGCATGGAAGCAGAGCTAGGGTTTAACTGCACAGATGACCTGAAATTAGGGTTTTGGTTTCAGAGGCCATAAATCCAAATTTATTGGTCATTCATGTTTCTATTGGTCTCAATATGTTATAAGGATCATGTGTACCAAGTTTTATGAAGAAATGCATTGTGGAAGTCATCTGTTCGATGGGTAACTTCTTGAGCAAGTCAGAGCAAAATTAGGGCATCTGAGGCCCCCCAACATGGAACCAAAGTGGATTTTTCATCAAATTTAGGTTATATGATCTTTATTTGATCATTGAAGAGCTTATAAGCTCACAAAATTGAAGAAAAGTGAGCTAAACCAAAACTTGCCAAAAATGGAAATGACTTGTAATGTAAACTTTCCATTTTGGGAAAGTTTTTCAACCTCCTCTTTCTCAACCAAAAATGCTTCAAATGAAAAATTATTGGTCATGAAAGTTGTATATTGGATCATTCCCTTTCCAAAAAGTACAAGAACAAGATCTAATTCATTTTGGAACTCAAGATATGGCTTGTCAAAGTTGGCAAAAATCCCATAAATTTCAAGAATGCACCAAAAGGGATTCTTTGCAAAACCACTTGCCAAGGCTTTTTGTGACTTCAAACACACTTCAATGTATCATAACATCATAGTGATTTTCCTCTAGATCATAATTTCCCAAAGAATGTCTTGATTGCTTGCCTTGAACATCAAGATTTCTCAAAAGGGCCAAAACTTCACGTATTTACAAAAGGTCCCATAACTTTGCTCCCACTTGCTGAATTGCCTCAAGATTGATTTTGTGGACATCCTTGAAGTCAGATGCGCATGGACATGCCCAAAGGCCAGCTGCATCCTTGCTCATACCTCAAGTACACAAGTTGGTGACTTTTTGCAAGAAGGCCATACCAATCACCATAGGGCACAACCACTTCTCTGACCTATCACAACTTGATATGTGGACCAAATGCTGATCATAACACACAACATTGCAAGCTGAAACCTAAGAATCCTCAAGTTCCCAAAATCTCTCCCTCTTGCATTTTCCTTCGAAACTCATAGCTCACTCACTCAATCTTCAAACCAATTCCACCATTCATCTCTAAATCACTCACTGACCCCAAAGCAACCCTAAAATCAGCCAAGAACACACCATATACAAAACACGATTCTCAGCCAGTTCAGTTGCTACAACACAAACCAGCCATTCTCAAAACCTTTGAAGCATTCCATTAGCCTCAGGAGGTCAAAGGGAGTCTTTTTGCGCAAAGGAAGTGGCCAGAAAGTTCAAGTTTGGAAAGCTCCATCTCAGGTAGCCATCTGAATTCATTTTTCCAGAACTCTTTTTTTATGTTACAATATGATAAAGCATGCTTCACTGATCACACTGAGCTTTGAATTTTCGAAAATGGTGTAGAAATGAGTATGTACTGAATCTCTGAAATTTTTGACATGTTTGATCTTTTCTTCGAATCTTGTTTATGAGCATGAATAAATGTGATTTGAGTGTGGATTTGAGCTTAGGGGAGTGAGGGGAGTTAATCTGGAGCTTTAGAGCTCCAGAAATTACCTAGGGAAGAAGTTGGAGATTTTCAGGTGAGGGTGTCATCGGAGAAGACGACCGGAGCTCTTCTCCGGTGACCTGAAAGTCATTAATTTGATAATTAGGGTTAGGTTTTTGGTTTAAATGTGGACCATCAGATCTTCATCTCCCGCGCGTGTTGTGTGGCTGAGATCATTTCATTAATATTTAATCTGGATTATTTAAATAATTAATTAGGATTAGCTGAGTTTGAATATTAGCCATAGGATTACGTGCCAAGTCAACCCTGGATTTCCCCAGAATCAACCTTATCCCTTGGATCAGCATACTCCCATTTAATTTAGTTTTAATTCATATTTTTCTTATTTATTTTGTTCCATTTATTAAAAATAGCTAAAAATTTCCAAAAATATTTTTATTCTGCATTTTTATTTCAAATAATTTTCTTAACCTAAAAATATTTTTATTTTTATTTTTCACATTAAAAAATCATTTTTAAAACATTTAAATGTTTATTTTAATTAATTAATGAATATTAATTAATTAAAATATCATTTAGGTTTCTAAAAAATCCCAAAAAAATTCATATTGCATCTTTAAACATTTAAAGACATTGTCATTGATCTTCATTTGACATGTAGTTTCTAACATAAGTTTGTCACAAATTTCTTCTGAATTTTTGAATTGATTTGCATTTTTCCCTTTAGGTACCTTAAAACCCTAGATAACTTAGAAAAATCATAACTTTCATTACGTTAAGAGTTAGGTCTCCTCCTTTGGGGTGTGGTATCATATGGGGTTAGGGTTCTTTTGATTGAATTTTCAATTTTTTATCTTGTCATTTGCTTCTGTTTTTGAGTTTTGCATCTCATGTTGCATGAAAACCCTAATTTCTCATCTTCCTTTGCATACATCTTGCATATGCTTGCATTCATGAACTTGCCATGACATTTCTTGCATCCACATGACTTCTAAGACATATTAGGACACATTAGACTCATGCTTGATCATTTCCTCAACCATTTCCATGTTAGGCACTCATTTCATTTCACATGCATTTATGTGCTTTCATGCTTCTTACCTGCTTCATTTGTATTCTCATCACTTGTATGATCATTCACAAATCTTGACATACATTTGCATCATCTCTTAGCATCATTTACATCATGAACATGCTTCTGGTTTTGGTTTGCATCCTTGCATTCATTTCATTTTCATTTTCATTTCATTTCTTTATGCTAACTTTTCAGGTGGTAAGTACTTTGAGAAGTGAATTTTCCTTCACTTCTCACTTCTCTTCTCATCTCTTCTTTTATGTATCTTTGCTGCATTTTGTATTTATCTTAGAGTGAGCTTGCTCATTCATGTTCCTTCTTCACTTTCTTTCTTCAAGTAACTTATCTTCTTAAGTGAAGTAAGTTAACTTGCATCTTTTGATCCTCCTCTTTCCATCTTGTTTTCTCCTTGGTGGCTATTCTTGAAGATCTCTTGCAAGCCTCATAAACCCTAGGAACCTCCAAGCATGATAACAATTAAGGTTTGATTAGTCCCCATTAGTTTTACCTTTGTGTCTTCTTTTGTGTCTCTCCTCTCGTCTCATAATCAGGGACTAAACCTTCAAGGTTTTAAGGCTTTGTGATTAAGTTTATGCCTGCATCCTTCTCTTAGGATGGAGTGTATAACTTTAATCCTAAGTGTTAAACCCTTGATGTGTTTAAATCTCTTAATCAATTCATCTAATAATCACTAAGACAATAAGTTTGTAACTTGGGCCTTGCATTAGGGTTCTAATTCTTCCTTAATTGGTCAAGAAGGACTAACCCTAGTGTTAATGGACAAGTCACACTCAAGTTGTCTTACAAATCATAAAATCCACTTCTTAACCTTACCATTAACTAAAATCCACTTTAATAAAGGCTTTGTTTTGTCATGAAGTTAATCCCTAATCATGGATTAAGTTGAGGTATCTTCCTCATCTTAAATGTTCTCATCTACTATCCTTCTATTAGGATGGTGTAATGGGTCCATTAAATCCTTGATTATGGCTAAAACTCATTACTTAACACTAAACAAAAACTCCAAAAAAACATCTAAATAATTACAAGTAGGTTAATGATCTTAATCCTACATCATAGTGATTAAGTGTGAGGTGCTTACTTCATACTTAAGGTATTCTCATTTCCCCTGATCATAGGGAGGATGTGATGAGTTTACTAACCCTTGGTTTAGTCTTAAGCTCATTAACTTATGACAAACTCCAAAAAAGCAATAAAAGACTGAAAACACCAAAAAACAAATAATAATCGTCTCCTTCGGGATTCTTTTCTCACCTCATTCACTCACAAACGAGAACTTGCTTCTTCCGTCTAATGCAAGACAGTTAGCACTTGAGCCAGACAGGTCATACACATGAGCATAGACAAGTAGGCATTTCACCAGTCAATTTATCTTTCAGTCGAACTACGGTGTTCTGACTTCCTCATTGCACGAGAGGATACATAGGCATAACTTAACTGTTATCGAACAAAAGTCTCAGTATATTCCCCCTCTTCCAGTATTATTCTTTTAAGTCTCATTCCTGAGCAATTTCACTTCACATCTCTTTTACACCGACACCTGTACATTCTTTTCCAGCATTTTGCACACAAAATAGCACTGACACTACCCCTTTAAACACAAACTTTCAAGCGTGGATCCCGTCTAGTACGACGGACAATCTGGGTGCTAATACCTTCCCAGGTTGTAACCAACCCCCTTTCTCAGTTTCTCTGGTTTGCGACCGTCTTATCCATCTCTTTCTAGGTTTATGCAGCATTACCTTTCCTTCGGGATAAAAATGCCTAGCTGGCGACTCTTTTCAGTTCATCTTCATTTCCTCTTTCACCGACCGTTCGCGTCTGTGCCCCTTCTGACCTAGGTGTCATTTGGTTGGAGCGACAACTGCGAAAAGAGATGAGTATGAAAATGAAGTGAATGTTATTATGCCTCAATTCAATATTCCTGAGTGTAATACCCCCAAATTTTCCCTCTAATTTATCATCGATTCCGAGTAGCTTATGCTTCATTTCCGTGCCATCCTGCATATCCGTCCATACATTGCATAAATAAAATAGAGAGCATACATCATTGGTCGAGGCACATGACATGTGATCAAGGGTTATTTGGTGACTATTGGGCCTTAGGAGGAAAATAATCTCCAAAAATATGACCAAGACCAGATGTCAAAGATTTCCCACCAAAAAGAAGAAAAATTCAAGTTTTAGCTGAAGTAACCGGTTAGCTCATAGGTACTAACCGGTTACCTATTGAAATTTGGGAAAAATAAGCCAATTTTTGTACCGGTAACCTGTTACCTCATAGGTAGTAACCGGTTACTTCTTATAGAATTTCAAAAATTCAAAAATTAGTTGGTTGCTTCCATCCATTCTCCACTTTCACTCTACCTTGTAATTTCCACCAAATTCTAGAACATTCCACACTCTTCCAAAGGAATATTTCCAGAATATGCCAAGAAATATTCCAAGAATATGTCATTGGAATATTCTAGGAATATTCCTAACCAACCCTTATCTTAGGATCCGGGCCTAGTGTCCAAGCCTCGCGCCAAACCTAAACCTAATTCCAAAGCTAACCCCTATATAAACCTTGTTCATCAAGCCAAAAAGAGATTAACCACATTTAAAAAATTTCACCATTCTCACTATCTTAATTATCTCATTTCTCTCCATTTTCCAAACTCACACCAAAGTTTCATCATCATCAAGATTCTTCAAGTTTTGCATTGAAACTTGAAGAATCGGGAGTTAAGCCTCCATCATCTTCATCAATTCAGCGGATCATTGAAGAAGTTTCTACGGTTGTAGTGTTTATTTCACCATTCGGAAACGAATTCGGATAATTCTCACCAATCACATTTATTTTGCACATTCGCGGATCGAAGCTTCAGATCTCCGATTTTCTCTACTTTCGTGTATTGCTCGACATTGCAACAATTGCCAAAGCAAGCCTCCGTTTTGTAGGTTCGTGAATCTGTAATCACTTCTCGTTTTAACTTATCTCTCTTCATCTCGCTTCGCGCATTCTTCGCTTTTTCTTGATTTTGTGATACTTTGATTGGTTTGATCATTAGGAGCTAGAATTGTAGAGTGATCATGGTGGTAATATGTGTTAGAATGTTGCATTTAGGTGTAATTTTCGTGCTAGGTTGATATGCATTAGAATATAGAATATTTGAATAAGTTGCTTCTGGTTTTTGCATGAAAATGCAGAATTTTTTTATTCTGGTTGCAGAGTAACCGGTTACCATATAGGTAGTAACCAGTTACTTGTGTTAAAATTGCATAAAATTCCAGTTTTTGAACGGGTAACCGATTACTGCATAGGTAGTAACCGATTACCACTGAACCAGAATGAAAAATTATTTCTTTTTCTTGCATTTTTTATATCCATTCCCCCTCTAATCATAATGTATCTTTAGGATATAATTTTAGGGAGTTTTTAGGAGCTGTTTAGGAGCAGGTGTGTGTATTTTCGATAACTTTCGACACGCGTTTCATTAGGTTCCGATTTTTGACATAGGTGTTGAATATGTGTTCATATCTTATTCTGATTGTTGTTTTCACGATTTACCATCATCGATAGCATGTTAATAAGTGTTTATAATTCTATTTTGCATTGCATTTGCGATCTACTCACGTTTTGGTCTATTGTGCGCGAAATTGGAAATGTTGCATATTGTTTAATACCGCACAACTCACATGGTTGCATTCTTTATTGATTTCTCATGTGTTGCATTCCATTGTGGATGATTCATTTCAGGTTGTTGCATTAAGATGCATGATCTTTTCATTTCATTGTTTGCATTAAAACTTCATTTTTGCATTGGAAAAATAAATGAAAATCTGCCATGTTTCACCGCTGCACTTTGAAACAGAAGTTGTAAAAGACATGTTGCATTATTCTGTTTTGGTCTGTTTACACCTATTTTCATATTGTTTGGTAGCTGTAATAGGCTGTTTGCATTGTTAATTGCATTTAGTGGCTAATTGTGTGTTAGAGAGTTGTAGTAGCTGCTGACTTTAGGCTTTGCTTAGCTTTCTAGTGTCCTTAAGCTTAGGATAGAGTCTAACATAGGTCATAAATTATGGTAGGACATGTTTGGTACTTGATTACCTCTTTCCTTTTATCACTTTGGATTTATTTTACCATCCTTTGTTTTGTAGGGGGTTATGATAAGCCATGTGTGTGGGAGGGTATCCTACATACACATTCTTCCTTATTCTTTTACATTTCAACTTGTGTTTGAGATAAGCATCGCATGCTTCTTCGACACTTTGAGTTGAAGTCATCTTCAATTCATTGAAGTGAGTTGTAACTTTCTTCCTTTTTTCTTTCTAGGAATAGAAAACCGCACTAACCATAGGGCATCCCTTGAATAAACAACTTAGGGTGAGTCTTAGTTTCTGCTAGTTTTGTCCTTTTTTCGATTTGAGTCTTCTTTCTCTTCTCAAAAATAAAAATAAAATACCTAATAAAGGCCGAGTTTTCTCGTTCGCAAGAAGACTTTACCGTGGGGTATTTGCACGCATTCCATCTCGGGATGAGGTGTAAGATATTTATCATGATGAACAAGTCTTAGCATGAGGATGTCTCACAAACACCAAAATTAAAAACACTTCTTCTAAAAGATAGTGAACAAACAACACTCGTCTTTCCTACGGGAATTCTCTTCTCATCTCATTCACTCATAACGAAAGAACTTGCTAAAAATTGTCTCTTTGCAAGACGGTAACGCACTCGTCGAGACGAGCCTACAACACCTGAGCATAGGCATAAGCAATTCAATTCATAAAAAACACAAACAAAGTTCTCTCCTTAGTTAGGCGAACTACGTCGACTCTAATTCTCATTTCCTATGAGATACGTAGGTAGTGGGGTAGGGCCCATTCGAGCACATTATTTATTTTCCCTACATTTTTTCCTATACCTTTTCGTTCTCTTTTTCCAGTTTCCTCTCTCATTCCAGTTCCATTAGCGATTTTTATTCAGCAACAATTTTATTCTCACCCTTTGAAACAGACAAATAAGCGTAGATCCCGTTGGGCACGGCGAACGGTCTAGGATGCTAATACCTTCCCAGGTCGTAACCGACTCCCGAACCCAGTTCTTTGGTTCACAGGACCTTGTCCTTTCCTTTTTCCTTAGGTTTGGGCAACATTACCTTTCCCATTCATTTGGGATAAAAATACCTGGTTGACGACTCTACCTTTTTCGCGCCACTTTTACGTTTGTACTTGGATGAAAATTCTGGGAGCGACAGCTGGCGACTCTGCTGGGGATCGAACCCAGAATCTCTGGTTTCCCCTTTGAGAGTAAATCCTAGCGCTTGTCTGTTTTTGTTTCCTGGGGTGTTTAGTTGTTTGCTGGTGTGTGCTTTATTGTAGATTTATTGCTTTATGTACAACTTTACTTTACAGCTTTATTTATCGCTTTCAATATTTTATTTTCAATGCATCATATATTATACTAGACTGTATTGCTGTAATGGTTTTCTTTGGAGGGATGGGGTTACTGACTAAGGAGACCAATACAAGGGGTCTAGTACACCCTAGACTTTAGCGTGGGCAGACATTGTACTTCCATGGTGTCTCACTATGATGAGTGGCGATGTGTTCTACACCTAGAGTGAGACCGTCTGTGAAATATTCTGTGTGGGGATTTCCTCCACTTCAGGGTACGACCTCGATAATTATGTGCATCTGGGGACCAATCATTGAGAACCTAAGTGGAAACAACCCTCTCCAGTGATGACAGTGGCAAACCACATTTGTTGGCAAACTCAATCGCATCCGAGGGCCCACTGGGAACTCGCATATGATTGCTTGTGTCGTACCTCAAAAAATATGATCCTCGCAATGGGACGCGGAAAGAAACAACAGAGTCGCCACCTAATTCTATTTATTCTACGAGAGAAAAGGGATATATAGATACAACCTAAATAAGATAAGAAATGGTCAACGAAACCAAATTCTAAGTTCGGGAGTCGGTTACGCAAGGGGAAGGTATTAGCACCCTTCACATCTGTTGTACTCAACGGGAACTTCTTAGTCTAACTGCGATTAAATGTTGATCTAAGTCTTTGTCTTCTAAATGTTTGTTAATATGTTTGCTAAAGGGAAATAAGTTTTAAATTATTATTAATATTACGGGGGAAAGATTAAAGTTTTTTATTAGGGTACAGAGAGATAGTTAATTTTTTTATTATTGTGCTCGCGAAGGATTAAAATCCTTGTGCCTACGTATTCCCTTGTGCAATGGGAAAGTCAGAGCTTCGTAGTTCGTGTAACTACGGTTTGTGTTTTTTAATTGAACGATTGTTTAAAACGCATTCTACTGCTAAGCGTTGGCTTATACTCGTGGTGGAGGCTGAAACGCTAGCTTGTTTGCGAGAAGAAAAATTTAAATAACGTTCGTTTTTTAGAAAAAAAAGTGTTTAAATTTTGTTAAAGTGTTTTAAACGAGAGGGCGAATGAAAAACGTCGCGTGGGGCTAGCCCAGGAGTGATTGCATTCAAGAACATGTGGAGTGCTAGACTCCAGGGTTCAGTTCTTCCGTTGATTAATTGTAAAAATGATTTGAATGGTTTGGTAAGTTTTAGGTTGTTTTAAGTATGAAAGAGCGAATGAACCACGTCGCGTGGGGATAGCCCAGGAGTGATTCATTCTAGAAGGTGTGGAATGCTAGACTCCAGAGTTCTATTCTTTCGCGAATTAATTTGAGTGTCATAAGTTCACCCATCCCACACACACTAAAAATCCAAGTAAAAAAAGTAACAATGAAAAGGATGAAGAAACCTCAAGTCTATTGTGAGCATTGACATGAAAGACAGCTTTGAAAACATCACTAACTTTCAATGCCTTCTCAACAGCCTCGACAGACCAATGTGGACTAAAATAATTTCTCTTGCCATTAACACCTAATTGACTGCAAGGGACCGGGTCTTTCTTTTTATTAGTTCCTAAGCAAGAGATGGGCTCTGAAAATGGCTTTGAAACAACTCCTCCTTCACGTATTTTCTGGTTTTGCAAATCAACCTGCATCACCGGATCATTAAAATGCACGAGAGGCATTGATATGGATTCAACACTCGGGGCTTCGGATAATCCTTGCTCATTAGCGGGTAAAACAATAACACCCCGATGTTTCATTGAATTGCTAACAGAACCAGATGTTTGAGCAGTTGTTCCATTTTTTCCTGAGCATTCTGATGATACCCCAACAGCTTCATTTACTTCAGATACTATCCCAACAGAAAAACAACGAGGAATCATTAGTGAAGAAAAAAACTGATCAGCAAAATTCTCAGCATTAACTATATACTATAACTGTATAGTATATAGTTAATAGTCTACTGCACATTTTCAGCCCAATAAACAAAAAAATCGCTTTCCCAGTGGAGTTTCAACTTAGAAATATTTACCCTAATTCAACAATGAAGATAAAAAAAAAAAATTCTTATAATCCCTAAAACCCTTAAGATAAGATTAAAAAGATTGTTATACCAGAAGATGAGGGAAGATTCTGCTTGGTTCGACGATTGGATCAGCGTTTCTTCTTCTTATCCTTTTCACCATCATCAAACCTCTCAGCTACCATGGATCCTTCAACCGAAGCTTTCATAATTAACCGAAAATTCAGAAATTAAAGAACGGAAAAACTAGGTTAGAAACCTGGAATCTTCCGATTATTAGGGGAAAATGTGAATCAGAAGAACCAGGGAACGAAAGAGATAGAAAAAGTGTGAAAGAAAAATTGTATTTATATGTGAAAAATTGGAAGAGAAAAATAAATAAGAAGAAAAATTAGGAGGGTTTAAGAATAAAGGAGAGTGGAAAAAACGAGGAGTTTTGTAGGAGGTTGAAAACGACGCTGTGATTGGTCGGCGGGGGGGACAATGGTCGCCGACTATGTTTTCCTTTCTTTCTCTTTCACCTTCTTTTTTCTTTCCAAATCTTTTCCACTTCTTTCTTTTATATTCTTTTCTTTAATTCTTTATCTACCTTTCCTTCTTCCTACTCCGCTTCGAGCTCACACTTTTTTCTCTTTTTCAGTGCTTTGCTATTAATCATTTTTATTTTTATTTTCTCTAAAATCCTTTTAAAAAGTAAACAATCATATTTGTTTTTTTTTAAGAGAGGGCTAAAACCCAAAAAAAAAAAAAAATTACAACAAAACTAATATAATCATCGGTTAAATATATTTTTAGTCCATGTAAATATCTTAATTTTGGTTTTTAGACTCTATAAAAAAATGTTGAGTTTTAATTCCTATGAAATTCTTTTTGCATGCAGATTTAGTCTTTGTAGAGGGATTAAAACTGCATGCAAAAGTAATTTTATAGACTAAAATTCGATATTTTTTTATCGCGTCTAAAAGTCAAAATTGAGATATTTATAGGAACCAAAAACATATTTAACCATATAATCATTTACGAAAGTGCTATCAATTCCACATGAAATACTTGCAGATTCTGGCCCGTCCCAAGAGGCGGGGGGGTTGCGGTGGTCGTCATTATCTCGAGTAATCACTCAGGTTTTGGAGCTTCTAGACAGTCGTTTGAGTTTTTTCGTCGGTGGAATGTCGGATTATCAGTTGTACATTTTTTGTTATCGCATTGGTTGTTTTAGGCCTTGGCGTTTTCTTGAATTTTGTGCTTTTGTAATGCACCTTTGTTCCTTGGCAGAGGATGGCTATAGTTATTTTATTCCTTGGCATTTGAGGGTTATAGTGCATCTTCTTGTTGTTAGAACTTTATAGGTGGCTCTTGTATCTGGAGTTTGGAGCTTACTTGCTTTGGCCTATTATTTGGCATGTTATTTTGTTTTTGTTTCAGACTTTGTATTGGTGTTGCTGTTTAGTGCATATCTTATGCCTAGAATAAGCTTTTTTAATCCATTTTTTGCTTCTTAAAAAAAAGTGTGTGCCACTCCCATCTCATCTCGGTCATCAATTAAATGGTGAATTTGTTTGATCAACGCATAACCCATCAACAATCATTGCATTACCATTCTCTAATATTTTGATTATGATCTTAGAGTCTAAACTTATGTTCATCACTTTCAACCCTAACCTTTTGATCAATTTAAACCTTTATATATCCCTCATAACTCAACCCTGAAAGTACTACAATTTCATAATGGTTTTGAGAAACCACCCTAACAAATGCCCTTTGTTGTCTCTAATAATACCACTGCAACCAGTTACTCCTTTCGTCTAATAATAAGTGTCTTATTTAAGCTACCATTGTTCCCACAAAATGATTAGATGTCTTGATTTTAATGATAAATTAATATTATTTACTGAAATACCCTTATTAAGTATAGCTAATGAAATAGTTGTAAAGAGTAAAAGTTAATAATATGGGTATAGTAATGAAAAAATGTTGTATTGATATTGTATAGAGACTTTTTTTAAGTAGTGAAAAAGTGTAAATGAGACAGAGGTAGTATATTATTTGTCTTACACACCCCATTTGTATTTAATTTAGCCCAATTATCCTGCGGAGGTTTCCATCCTATCATACAAAGTATTTTCTCTCCCCCTAACACCGCTCTATTGTTACAAGTTGTCTCATCGAACATCTTTAACATTTGATGAACATAATGTATCACATCCAGCGGTTTGTGATATAAAACATCGTGTTCCTCCTTATTCCTCCATGACCACAAACTATGATACCCCAATGCCCAATCATTTCTCCATTCCCAGCTTTGCCTCCCTTTCAGATTAATATTTAATTGTATCTAATCTTCTAGCTTCAAATTGAAAAACTCATTGACTATATTCGCAGGGACTGCGTTCTTACATAATTGCATAGATTTTGGACAATCCCTCATGACATGTATAGTTGATTCACACACAACTCCACTGAGCTTATAACCTACATCATCAAACCTTTCTTGCTCTTTTGGAGATTGGTAAACAATCTATCATAAAAAACATCCACATAAAATACTTTATTCTTTCTTTCACCTTTAACTTCCAAACAATTATCCATATTTTCTTCCTTCCATCTACTTCGTTATTAACCTATGTCATGTACGTGTCTCGAACCGAATAACCTTTTTTACAAATCCCTACCAATACAAACTCGTCATTCCCATGCTCTGAGTTTGGAGGAAGACAAGCTTTGATTTTATGTATCACGATATTTAGCATCAAATTCAAATTCTTTTGCCAACTTCAATCATCGTTATGGCTCACAAGATGGCAAATTTTAACATTCGATAATTCATAAGGAATTTGATAGTCAAGCTCCTTGATACTAACCCCTGATTCTAACTGCTAATTACTATTTTAATTTAGTTTATATTTATGTCAATTTGTCAAATATTTTGTTTAGTTTGGCTTCTTCATTAATCTAGTTAATTTAAGGCTTAATGCCCTTTTTTATCCTCTAACTATATATCTAGGTCCAATTTGGTCCTCTTTCTCTTAAAAGTTCCAAATTGATCCCTTACATTATTAAATAGGTACATAGTGTAATACCTCAAAATTTGCCCTCATTCTTTATTACCTCAACTGGCTTACGCTTCACATTCATCTGCATTTCTTCATTAGGTCATAACATCATAATCATACATGGATTCTTAAGGCATGAGATCAGTGCCCTCTGAAGAACTAGGTTATTCCATTGATCTATGGTTTCTACTTCAATAGGGTTTGTGTCGTGGATTATGGAATTAGGGTTGCGGAGGTGATAGAAGTGGAGGGCGGCGGCGCGAGAATGAAGAAGAAAGGATTAGGGTTTTCGTTGTTCTTCAACTTCTTCTTTTTTGTTTTGTGTTGTTGCTATTTCATAAAGAGGAGCGTTTACATAAATTAATAAGGAGATTAAAGGAATATCAAGGAGTTAAAAATAGAATTAAGAGCATTTATCTGCAGATAATCCCAATTAATCCCCATTTAATGCACTGTTTACCATTCTAAGTGATAAGATTGAGATTTGTTGTGAGATTCCCAGCCACACCGACGGTGACACTTGTCACTGTTCGGTTGGCCCTTCTGGCGGTGGTTCATGTGTGCACCGTCCACCTTAGCTATCATAGGCTTGTATTGTGGAACATTTGATTTGAATACTATTAGGATGCCTAGCTCATGCGACCATCATTGAGTCAAGACAATTGACAGAATTCCACCATATGTTCCCTCAATTAGCCTGCGCATGGGCCTTAGTAGTCTGCTATTTGCACCCCATGTATAGGTCCATTTGGGATTTTAACTAGGAAAACTTCTCTTTCGCACCCCATCCCCTTTGTTCATTTAGATTTTATTTTAGTTTTAATATAGGTTAGAATAAAATCCATAAAAAAAATAGGAAAAATCATAAGAAAATTCTATAAAAATTCCTGTAGCTTTATAATTCAATTTAGAAATTTGTGACTTTTTTATTTTCTGAATTTTGGCTATTTTTTATTTAATTTCGATTTTTCATGTAATTAGCATTTTATTGAATTTCTTTAATTGCGCATTGATTTTGTTCATTTTATTTTTTCCACTTCCTGTAGGATTTGTAGCCCATTCTTTTTGTTATGATTAGAGGACTGATAATAGAACTTAGGATATTTTTTGGTAGATTTTTAGGCCATTTTATCCACTGTTTTGGTAGCTCAATTCATGTAAAATTGTAGTTAATTCTTAGGTAGATTTAAGTGATCTTTAAGCATAGTTAACTTCTGAATTTTTAGGATATTTTTTAGCACAATGCTATAGTCAGGTTTAGGACCTTAGAGAATTAATTTCATATTTTTTCCAGGACTTTTACTATTTTTAGCGTATTAATCTTTAGGTCATTTTTACATGATAAATCCATTTAGTTTAGCTTAGGATATTATGGTTCATTAAGGACTAATTTAATTAGGCTTAGTCTTAGGATATTAAAATGACTTAGTATAGTTTAATTACTGATTTTAGAATGATAATATTAGATAATTCCCTTAGCTTTAGGACTTAGGTTTAGAATTTCTAATAAATAAATTTAGGTGAAGTTTAGGCTTGTAGTTTTAGGCCTTAATATGCCTTTTTTTAGAATTTATTTTTTATTCCAATTTTAATGCTTTGCCTTGCTATTTGAATTTCTCACTTGTATGGGCTTCCCCATTGTTCTTTGAATTCTAGTAGTTTCTAGTTCCCTTTCATTCATTAGGCTTAGAAAACCACGTAAACCATTAGGACCACTTTTGAATAAATAACTAAAATTAGGATTGAGTCTTAGTCCCTTAGTTTTTACCTTTTGCAACTTGAGTCCTTCATTCTCATCTTTAAACAAAATCCAAAAAGACTTAATAAATGCATGAAAGGATCCCTTGTGTATAGCCTTATTCCATGAGGCACTTGCACTCATTCCATCTTGGAGTGGTGTAAGTTTGTCTAGCATGATGTACAAGTCTCATCAAGGGGTTGTTTCACAAAGAAAACATAAAAGATACTTCTTCACAAAAGCTACAAAAACACTTAACAAAGTTCAACAAGCTAGTGAACTTTAACCCTAATCCTAGGAAACAAGTCTTGGATAAATTCTCCTTGCTTGGTGTGCTTGTTCTATTATTCCATCTTGGAATGTAGTAGCAAGTACACATTCCATGGAAAAGAGTTTGAATTCACTTCCTTGTGCCAAATTCATACAAAACTCATAAAAGACAAAAACAAACAATAAGCGACTATCCTGCGGGAACTTCTTTTCTCATCTTATTTATTCTCAATGCGAACTCGCGACGACTTGTCTCGCATGCCAGACGGTAAATGCACTCATACCAGACGAGCCTGCAACACTTGAGCATAGACATACGCAGTTCCAGCTATAAAAAACACAAACAAATAGTTCCCGCCTTAGTTAGGTGAACTACGTCGACTCTGATCCTCATTTTCCCGATGAGGTACATAGGCAGCGGGGTAGGGCCCGTTCAAGCACATTCTTTATTTTCCCTACATTTTCCCCATTCTTTCTTTTCATTCTCTCTTTTCCAATTCCATTCTCATTCCAGTTCCAATTAGCAGTTCTTATTCACCAGCATCTTATTTCTCACCCTTTGAAACAAAACAAACAAGCATGGATCCCGTCGGGTACGACGGACGATCTGGGGTGCTAATACCTTCCCAGGTCGTAACCGACTCCCGAACCCAAATCTTTGGTTCGCAGGACCTTGTCCTTTCCTTCTTCCTCAGGTTTGTGCAGCATTACCTTTCTCGTTCCTTCGGGATAAAAATGCCTGGTTGGCGACTCTACCCTTTTCGCGCCACTTTTGCGTTTGTACTAGGATGAAAATCCCGGGAGCGACAGGTGGCGACTCCGTTGGGGATCGAAACCAGAATCTCTGGTTTCCCTTGTAGAGTCAATCTTAGCGCCTGTTTGTCTTTGTTTCCTTGGGTGTTTATATGTGTGTGTTGTTGTGTTTATTTACTGTTTTCATTTACAGTTTACTTTACCGCATTTATTTACTTCTTTCAGTATTTATTTTCCATGCATCATATTATACTGGACTGTCTGGATGTGCTGGTTTTCATTTTTTCTGCGGGATGGGAGTTACTGTGAGATAAGCCAAATACCCGACTTTAGTGCACCTAGGATTTAGAGTGGTTCCACTTTGGCTTCATGGCATCTTGCTATGTTGGTATTTGTGAGTTTCACGCCTTGACTTGCGACCTTCTCGGGAATATATTGATACCGAAATCTTTCTGGGTTAATACGCTACCTTGATAGTTATGTGCAGTCAAGGGACCGATCATTGAGAACCTTTGTGGAAACACCCCTCTCCAGTGATGACAGTGGCAGACCACATTTGTTGGCAAACCCACTCGCATCCTGGGGCCCACTGGGAACTCGCATAGGATGGCCTAGTTCTCTCATAGGAATCCAGTTAAAGCAAATTGCTCGTATGACGATAGTATTGTACCCTTCGGGATGAATGTACTATTGTTTCTCGATTCAGTGCTTGAAGCTGAGGACTTGTGAGGGATGCTTGTTTTTCCAGATTCAGTTGAGTCCTCCCTGAGTAGTACATAATGCCAAACCGATTCCCTGATTTAGTCATGAACCATTTCTCGGAAATGGTGAACATATTATTGTTATTCAGCTTTGAGAGTCCGTGATGTTGACTCGAGTAGCATACCCGTGAGATTGGGAGGGGTTTACAGGTTTGCAGGAACCCTAAGACTTTCAGCATACCCGCTTTGTCATTGGTTCAGTTTTGTGATCTGGTTCTCTGGTTCTAAGATATGGATCCCGGATCAGAGGGATTGTTATTGTGATATATTGATATTGTGGCCTTGCACAGACACTTGATTACCTGATTCACTACACAGACACATCACTGATCACATGCCTTGCCTTGCATAGCATCATAACATCATTAATCATTTTGTGTTCTTTTTATTCTCAGGGTTCATTACCTCCTAGTCCTGGTCATATTTGTTGCTTCAACATGGAGATTCCAAGGAAGAGAATGTCCATTATATGTTCCCACATCCAGAGACAAATGGTATTCAGAGGTTAATTGGCTTGATGGGGGACAAAGTGCTTGATATTTTAGAAGAGAGTTTGGAAAGATCTTAGACTATGTGAATAAACCAACCACTGATCAGAGGGATAGCTTGCATTCTATACTGCAGTTCTATGATCCTCAGCTGAGGGTTTTTGTTTTCCCTGACTACATCTTGGCTCCCACATTAGAAGAGATATCCAGCATCCTCAAAATCCCCATAAAAAATGGTGTTCCTTACTATGGCTTAGATAAGATGCCTTCATCCAAAGATATAGTTGAGTCTTTTCTTCTAGATTTATCCAAAGTTAACAGAGAAGTGGATGCCACCAAGGGTAAAGGACTTTTCTTAGATTTTCTTATCAAGGAAGCTCAGGACCTGGCCTCTGAGAACAAATGGGCTAAGTTCAGCACCTTACTTGCTTTGATAGTGTATGGGACTAGTTTGTTTCCAGGAGAGAAGGGTTTAATTAACATGGAAGTTATCACTATATTTGCCAGAAGAAATCCAATACCCACTTTGCTAGGTGACTTTTACTACATGGTTCACCATAGAAATGAAAAGAGGAAAGGACATGTAAATTATTGTGCTCCCCTATTTGCTGATTGGTTTGTAAGGCAACTCCCTAAATCAGGACCTTTTCAGGATTTGAAACAATCTTGGAAGTGGTCCAAAAGATTAATGGGCTTAACCTCAGCTGACATTGCATAGGGATGCAACAGAGATCTTGTGGGCAAAGAATTGTTGGTCAGTTGTGGTAGCTTCCCAAGTGTGCCTCTGTTTAGGAAGGAAATGTGGGATCAGTTACAATCCTATCTTGTCCAGGAAGCAGTTTGGTTATCCATTAAGAGATGTTCCTTTGATTGAAGAGGAAAATGAGTCTTTGTACTTTCCTGCAGAAGGAAATCTCAAGAAGAGCATGTTGTTATCCCAAGCTTGGGAAGTTAGAGTGATAAAAGGGAAGAAAGACTTTGGGAGAGTGGATCCCAAAACTTATGATCCTTTCGCCGGCTGGTTGGAGGATCGTGTGAAGACCCAGTTGCTCCCATTTTCTAGAGAAACACCTCTCTACCCTAAGGAGGTAACACCCACAATTCCAGTGCCTCTTCAAGATTATCAAAAGTTGGAAGCCTTGGTTCAACAACTCAGGTTAGAAAATCAAGAAGCTTACAATTCATGTCAAAAGCTGAAGATGCAGAATCAAAAGTTGGAGGAAAGAGCTCACAAAGCTGAAGAGATGGTTAGGCTCAAGCAGCAAGATTTTCAAGAGAGTGAGCTTTACTTCAAGAAAAGGGATTAGCTTAAACTCATAAGGTGGCCCAGCGCCGAAAGGAGAGGAAGTACCTGAATGAAGCCAATGAAGTTGTCACCTTATGGAAAGAAAAATAGGAAGACAATTTGAAGAAGCAAAAAGAGCTGGAAGTCAAGCATAAGCTAGAAATCAAGAATCTTCAAGATTCTTTGGATGGACAGAGAGAGCTCCTTCAGAAGGCTTATCATCAAGAGAAGAGTCGTCTCCAAAGTCTAGCAGAAAGCCAACAAGCAGTAAAGGAGGCTCAGAAAGAAATAGAAGACTTGAAATTGAAAGCTGATGTGAAGAAGTCAAAGGCCGAGCCGGGTCCGAGCAAAGAGAATGAGATGGCTTTCCTGCAACAGATTGAAGAGTTACATGCTTCCTTTGATCTAAGGGATCTCCTCATCCAGAGACTCATCCAGGAGCCCGATCATTCGGATATAGCTCAATTGTTCTAGAATGTCAAGCGTCTTAGCTGGAGGCTGCAAGACTTAGAGCTCCCTAGAGTTTAGTTTCATGCTATTGTACTTAGATTACCCACAGGCTTGTTGTGGGATTCCTTTTATGGATATACTTTGTTGTTCTTTTGATTAACACCTGTTGCACCCCAAAATTTGCCCTCCCCTAGTCAAGGCATTATGTACCAAGGTGTCCCAAGAGGTTCACAAGGTATCCCAAGAGGTTCACAAGGTTCACAATTAGTCAGAAAGTTTGACAATTCCCTCAGACAAAGCATCCTCCTAAGCAATGCATCCTAAACTAGGATTTTGAGTTTCCTCAGGCTAAATGGACTTCCAAGGCTTCAAGTGAGCTTCATACCATCCTATATGTCTTCAAGAATCCCTGTGTCAAGTTTCAAGGCTTTCCCAAAAGGTTTGCTCAGTCAAATGATCAGATAGGCTAAAATCAGTCAAAGCAGTCTAAAAGTCAAACTGAGGTCAATTGTGGTCAAACCAAAGTCAAACTTCATGATTTTTTGCCAACATCAAGTTTATGAAGTAAAATTCATCATTTTATCAAGGGTTGATCATGATTCATCAAGGATATTTCAGATCATCAAGAATCAGGAGTTTCTAAATTAGGGTTTTCATAGGAAAAGTCAACTGAACTTTGACCAGCCATAACTTTCACATGCTTCATCAAAAATTTCCTATCCAAAACTCATTTTGAAGGAAATTGAATTCTCTACAACTTTGTGGCTCACAAGCCAAGTCCAAAAATGCTTCATTTGGAAGGTGTCGCTCCCGACAAATGACACCGGGTCATATGAAGGTACAGACGCGAACGGTCGGCGAAGGGAACAGTGAGAACACACAGCCGGGAACTCACTGGAGATGAAAAGAGTCGCCAGCTAGGCATTTTTATCCCGGAGGAAAGGTAATGCTGCATAGACCTAGAAAGAAATGGATAAGACGGTCGCGAACCAGAGAGACTGAGAAAGGGGGTTGGTTACAACCTGGGAAGGTATTAGCACCCAGACTGTCCGTCGTACTCGACGGGATCCACGCTTGAAAGATTTGTGTTATAAAGGGGTAGTGTCAGTGCAATCTGTGTATATAAAATGGCTGGAAAGGAATGTACAGGTGTCAGTGTAAAAGAAAGTGATGTGAAGTATGAAAGTGTCAGTGTAAGAACAAGAATAAGATGCTCAAGATCATGAGGCTAAAGAAAGATACTGAAAGAGGGGGAATATACAAAGACTTTTGTTCGATAACCGTTAAGTTATGCCTACGTATCCTCTCGTGCAATGAGGAAGTCAGAACACCGTAGTTCGACCCAAAGAGACTGAAAGGTGAATTGACTTGTGAACTGCTTATTTTCCTATGCTCAAGTGTATGACCTGTCTGGCTCAGGTGCTAACTGTCTTGCATTAGACGGAAGAAGCAAGTTCTCGTTTGTGAGTGAATGAGATGAGAAAAGAATCCCGGAGGAGACGATTATTGTTTGTTTTTGAGTTTTCAGTCTTTTATTTCTTTTTGGATTTTGTCATAGGATAATGAGCTTAAGTCTAAACCAAGGGGTTAGTAAACTCATCACATCTTCCCTCTGATTAGGGGTAATGAGAATACCTTAAGTGTGAAGTCAGATTCTCACACTTAATCACCTTTGGTGTAGGATTAAGATCATTAACCTACTTGTGATTACTTAGATGTTTTTGGTGATTTTTGTTTAGTGTTGAGTAATGAGGTTAAGCCATAATCAAGGATTAAACAGACTCATTACACCATCCTAAAAGAAGGATAATAGATGAGAATGTTTAAGTTGAGAAAAACTCCTCAACTTAATCCATGATTAGGGATTAAACCCATGACAAAACAAACCTTTATTAAGTGGATTTTATTTAATGATATGATGAAGAAATGTTTTTTTTTATGATTTGTAAGACAACTTGAGGGGGACTTGTCCATTAACACTAGGGTTAGTCCTTCTTAACCACTTAAGGAAGAATTAGAACCCTAATGCAAGGCCCAAGTTACAAGTGTGATGTCTTGATACTTATTAAATGAGTTGATTAAGAGATTTAAACACCTTAAGGGTTTAATACTTAGGATTAAAGTTATACACTCCATCCTAAAAGAAGGATACAGGCATAACCCTAATCACAAAGTCTTAGAGCCTTGAGGGTTTAATCTCTGATTATGAGATGAGAAGAGAGACACAAAAAGACATAAAGGTAAGAACTATGGGGGACTAATCAAAACCCTAATTCATTATCATGCTTGGTTGGTCCTAAGGTTTGTGAGGTTTTCAAGAACAATCTTCAATGGAACCACCAGGAAGCAGATGAACAGGATCAAGAGAAGCAAAGTGACTTGCTTCATTCAAGAAGTCAAGTCACTTGAAGAAAGAAAGTGGGAGGAAGAAGGATGAACAAGCTCAAACTTAAGCACAAGTATAAATGCAGCATGCTATGCAAGAGAGATAAGAAGAAAAGTTATGAGAAGTGAAGGCAAATTCACTTCTCATGTTTACTTACCACCTGAAATGTTAGAAACAAATGCAATGCAATGCTAAATGAAATGAAATGACATGATGCTAGGCCAAGCCAGAAGCATGCACATGATGATTATGATGTTATGAAGTGTTGCAAACATGAGACAAGGCATAGGGATGCTCATACAAAGTCATGGATGCAAATGATGCAAGTTAAGGAACATGAATAAACATGAAATGTCATGAAGCATACAAGACAAATGGCATGGCAAAGATGTAATGCAATGATCAATGATGTTTCATACATGTCTTAAGATGTCAAATGAATCATAATAATGCACAAAATGCAATGGCAAGTCATGTTATGCAAGAGAATGCAAGAAGGATGCAAAAGAAAGCCCAAATTAGGGTTTATGGATCAAACATCAAACACAAGCCAAAAACAGAAGCAAACTTCAACATAAAAAATGGAAAATGGTACCCCAAGGAAACCCTAGACCTATAATGAATCACTGCCCAAAGGGGAGCTCCCAACTCCCAACCAAACTCAAGATATGATTTTTACAAGTTATTAGGGTTTTTTAGGGTTCTTATCAAAACAAATGCCAATCAATTAGAAAATGCAAGATCAAATCATGGCCTTTTTATCCTTGAAAATACATGTCAAATGGAAAACAATGCAAAAAGAATCAATGTCTCAACCTTCACCAATAGGCAGAAATGAATTTTTAAACTTGTGATCAAAATAATGCACAAAATGAGATTTAATTCAATGAAGAATTCTTAAAATGCATCAAGATCAAAAAAGAAATTTGGTTTGAAGGTTGGACAATATTTCTAAATGTCTTAGAACATTTCATGAATTTTTTTGTGATTTTTAAATACTTAAAAGTATTTTTAATTAATTAATTCCCATTAATCAATTAAAAATAATCTTTTAAATATTTAAAAATACTTTTTTAATGATAAAAAATAAAATAAAAATATTTTTGTGTCATAAAAATTAATAAAACCTTAAAGAAAAAGTTTCATAATTTTTATGATTTTAAAATATTTTTATTTTATTTTTT
This sequence comes from Lathyrus aphaca, assembly GCA_963966055.1. NCBI lineage: Eukaryota > Viridiplantae > Streptophyta > Magnoliopsida > Fabales > Fabaceae > Lathyrus > Lathyrus aphaca. The sequence goes on along the minus strand of CAWYPZ010000233.1, from coordinate 33,079 downwards.
ATCATTAAAAAAGTATTTTTAAATATTTAAAAGATTATTTTTAATTGATTAATGGGAATTAATTAATTAAAAATACTTTTAAGTATTTAAAAATCACAAAAAAATTCATGAAATGTTCTAAGACATTTAGAAATATTGTCCAACCTTCAAACCAAATTTCTTTTTTGATCTTGATGCATTTTAAGAATTCTTCATTGAATTAAATCTCATTTTGTGCATTATTTTGATCACAAGTTTAAAAATTCATTTCTGCCTATTGGTGAAGGTTGAGACATTGATTCTTTTTGCATTGTTTTCCATTTGACATGTATTTTCAAGGATAAAAAGGCCATGATTTGATCTTGCATTTTCTAATTGATTGGCATTTGTTTTGATAAGAACCCTAAAAAACCCTAATAACTTGTAAAAATCATATCTTGAGTTTGGTTGGGAGTTGGGAGCTCCCCTTTGGGCAGTGATTCATTATAGGTCTAGGGTTTCCTTGGGGTACCATTTTCCATTTTTTATGTTGAAGTTTGCTTCTGTTTTTGGCTTGTGTTTGATGTTTGATCCATAAACCCTAATTTGGGCTTTCTTTTGCATCCTTCTTGCATTCTCTTGCATAACATGACTTGCCATTGCATTTTGTGCATTCTTATGATTCATTTGACATCTTAAGACATGTATGAAACATCATTGATCATTGCATTACATCTTTGCCATGCCATTTGTCTTGTATGCTTCATGACATTTCATGTTTATTCATGTTCCTTAACTTGCATCATTTGCATCCATGACTTTGTATGAGCATCCCTATGCCTTGTCTCATGTTTGCAACACTTCATAACATCATAATCATCATGTGCATGCTTCTGGCTTGGCCTAGCATCATGTCATTTCATTTCATTTAGCATTGCATTGCATTTGTTTCTAACATTTCAGGTGGTAAGTAAACATGAGAAGTGAATTTGCCTTCACTTCTCATAACTTTTCTTCTTATCTCTCTTGCATAGCATGCTGCATTTATACTTGTGCTTAAGTTTGAGCTTGTTCATCCTTCTTCCTCCCACTTTCTTTCTTCAAGTGACTTGACTTCTTGAATGAAGCAAGTCACTTTGCTTCTCTTGATCCTGTTCATCTGCTTCCTGGTGGTTCCATTGAAGATTGTTCTTGAAAACCTCACAAACCTTAGGACCAACCAAGCATGATAATGAATTAGGGTTTTGATTAGTCCCCCATAGTTCTTACCTTTATGTCTTTTTGTGTCTCTCTTCTCATCTCATAATCAGAGATTAAACCCTCAAGGCTCTAAGACTTTGTGATTAGGGTTATGCCTGTATCCTTCTTTTAGGATGGAGTGTATAACTTTAATCCTAAGTATTAAACCCTTAAGGTGTTTAAATCTCTTAATCAACTCATTTAATAAGTATCAAGACATCACACTTGTAACTTGGGCCTTGCATTAGGGTTCTAATTCTTCCTTAAGTGGTTAAGAAGGACTAACCCTAGTGTTAATGGACAAGTCCCCCTCAAGTTGTCTTACAAATCATAAAAAAAAAACATTTCTTCATCATATCATTAAATAAAATCCACTTAATAAAGGTTTGTTTTGTCATGGGTTTAATCCCTAATCATGGATTAAGTTGAGGAGTTTTTCTCAACTTAAACATTCTCATCTATTATCCTTCTTTTAGGATGGTGTAATGAGTCTGTTTAATCCTTGATTATGGCTTAACCTCATTACTCAACACTAAACAAAAATCACCAAAAACATCTAAGTAATCACAAGTAGGTTAATGATCTTAATCCTACACCAAAGGTGATTAAGTGTGAGAATCTGACTTCACACTTAAGGTATTCTCATTACCCCTAATCAGAGGGAAGATGTGATGAGTTTACTAACCCCTTGGTTTAGACTTAAGCTCATTATCCTATGACAAAATCCAAAAAGAAATAAAAGACTGAAAACTCAAAAACAAACAATAATCGTCTCCTCCGGGATTCTTTTCTCATCTCATTCACTCACAAACGAGAACTTGCTTCTTCCGTCTAATGCAAGACAGTTAGCACCTGAGCCAGACAGGTCATACACTTGAGCATAGGAAAATAAGCAGTTCACAAGTCAATTCACCTTTCAGTCTCTTTGGGTCGAACTACGGTGTTCTGACTTCCTCATTGCACGAGAGGATACGTAGGCATAACTTAACGGTTATCGAACAAAAGTCTCTGTATATTCCCCCTCTTTCAGTATCTTTCTTTAGCCTCATGATCTTGAGCATCTTATTCTTGTTCTTACACTGACACTTTCATACTTCACATCACTTTCTTTTACACTGACACCTGTACATTCCTTTCCAGCCATTTTATATACACAGATTGCACTGACACTACCCCTTTATAACACAAATCTTTCAAGCGTGGATCCCGTCGAGTACGACGGACAGTCTGGGTGCTAATACCTTCCCAGGTTGTAACCAACCCCCTTTCTCAGTCTCTCTGGTTCGCGACCGTCTTATCCATTTCTTTCTAGGTCTATGCAGCATTACCTTTCCTCCGGGATAAAAATGCCTAGCTGGCGACTCTTTTCATCTCCAGTGAGTTCCCGGCTGTGTGTTCTCACTGTTCCCTTCGCCGACCGTTCGCGTCTGTACCTTCATATGACCCGGTGTCATTTGTCGGGAGCGACACCATAACAGAAGGTATGAGCTAATAAGACATTATAGGTCATTTTAAAAGTCAACAAAAAGTCAACATCTTCCAAAGGGCGTAACTTGAAAATGGTAAAGGATATGGACATGAGACCAAAGAGGTTGGTTAGAGGACTCTCTAAGATTTCCAAAATTCATAGCCTTAAAATTGAGGGATTTGTGTCTTTGCAAAGTTGGGAAATATTTGGGAGGTTTATGAAGCAAATGGGACCTTAGAACCAAATTTTTCCAAATGGGCCCATCAAATTCCAATCCAAACTCAAAAGTGACATCATGCACGAATCAAATATAATTTATTCAGATTTTTATTAGTTTATTTTTATTTATTTTGATTTTATACATTAAAAAAATTTTTAAATCAAAATAAAATATGAAAACTCAATATTTGAATG
>CAWYPZ010000233.1:0-25000 GCA_963966055.1 Lathyrus aphaca | reverse complement strand
TAAGGGTATTCTTGCTAAGGTGTTGATGGAGAAAGCTCAAGTGTTCCTGAAGGCTATGAGTTATGATACTTTTGAGGAGATATTGGCCTTACTAATCTATGGCTTAGTATTGTTCCCTAATCCAGACCAATTCATAGACGTACACGCCATCGATATATTTCTGACTCGCAATCCAGTGCCTACATTACTTGGAAACATCTTACACTCTCTTCATACCTGTACTACGAAGGCACGAGGAACTCTGATGTGTTGTATACCTTTATTGTCTAGGTAGTTTATTTCTCACCTTCCTCGATCATTGATGGAGAATGAACAAGGGTTAAGGTGGTCTAAGAGGATCATGTCACTTTCATATTCAGATATTCATTGGTGTTCTAGATCTATGGAGAATGTTACTATCATTGACCGTTGTGGAGAGTTCCCTAATGTGCCACTCCTTGGCATAAGAGGGGGCATTACCTACAACCCTTCTTTAACACTACGTCAGTTTGGTTATGCTCGGAGTAATGGTCCTCATGACATGCTGATTCAGGGTATTGTGTTCGACTACGACAACGATCTGCAAGGTTACCGTCAAAGGTTCATACGAGCTTGGGGCAAGGTGAACAAGGTTGACAGCAAGACTCTGGAACCAAAGTACTCCATTCCTATGGAACCTTATCTCAGATGGGTACGAGCACGTGCTCAGACTCTTATGATGCCATATCCTGCCATCCTACCAGTTACCATGGAGCCTGTTGCTGAAGGAGATACTCTTTATATCATTCTTCATCCAGACATGCCCACTGACATGGAAGAGTTACAAAGGTCCTGGATCCAGTTGAAGGAGCAAAGGGATACTTTTGAGACTCATTTCAAAGCTAGTCAAGAAAGAATCCTAGAGCTGACAAGACAACTTCACGAGGAGCGGAATCTCAACTCATACCTCAACACAAAGAGGAAACGTCCATGAGAGACTTAAAACCCCATCTTTGTATTCATTTCATTTTTGTTGTACGCCCAAGAGGCAAACAAGTTTATTGATTACTAATAAAAGTTTACTTTCTGGTTGTTTAAACAAATTTAAATCCCGCGGTCCTTGAAAACATTGCATATGCATTTACATACCATGTCATTGCATCACAGGTTTCTTATGAACAGGTATCTTATTTTCTTGCTGTTTATTTCAGCAGAAATGGCTCTTGAACAAACTGTCAAGGATCTCCAGGCTAAGAATGCACAATTCCAAGAGCTGATCTTGAACTTGTCCAAGGGACAAGATGAGCTGAAGACACTGCTGGCTAAGAAGAAGAAGACTAGAAAATCAGGAGGTCGTATCAACCTGGGTAGAAGATTCAGAGGTCCTATCAAGACAAAGGAACAAATCGAGGATTCTGAGTCTGAAAATTCTGAGAAGGAGGGAGGTAGTCGCCATGGTACTGTGGAGGATTCCGATTTTGAGGCAAACTATTATCATGATCCTGCTAGTGAGGAGAAATACAAGATGTTGGAAGATAGGATGAATGCTATGGAACTACAAAAATCTCCTGGGCTTGATTTTGAAGATCTGAGGTTAATTTCTGGAGTGGTTATACCTATTGGCTTCAAGGTTCCTATTTTAGTGGTTTATGATGGTGTCTCATGTCCTAAGCTGCATCTGAGATCCTATGTCTGGAGGATTCAGCCACATACTGCTGACAAGAAGCTGTGGATTCATTTATTCCAAGAGAGCTTATCTGGAGCTCAATTGGAATGGTACTATCAACTTGAAAGTGTTAATATTCGTGATTGGAATGATCTTGCTGAGGCCTTTTATAGGCAATACCAATATAATGCTGATTTAGCACCAACTCGCATGCAGCTCCAAAGCATGTCTATAGGTGCTAAGGAGAGTTTCAAAGAGTATGCCCAGAAATGGAGAGACCTGGCTGGCAGAGTTCAACCTCCTCTGACTGACAGGGAATTGGTGGATATGTTTATGAGTACGTTGGATGGTCCTTTCTATAGTCACCTCATTGGAAGCTCATCATCTGGTTTCACTGAGCTGATAATGACTGGAGAGCATGTGGAAAGTGGTATAAGAAGTGGTAAGATACATGTGAGTGCCTCTTCACCAAGCACTGCTAAGAAGCCCCCTAGCGGGAATAAGGAGTCTAATGCTGTGTATGGTCAACATAGTCGTAACAGAAGTCACCAATCTGTGGGAGTAGTTCACATCTCCAATCCTGCTCCTGCAGCACCAGAGCCACAACAAAGCAATCAACAGAAGCCTATAAGACAGTTCACCAAGATCAACATGTCACTGGCCCAAGCCTTACAACACATGTTGAAAGGGGAACTCATTACTTTGAGGGATCCTCCTCAGAATCCTAATGCATGCTCTCCTCGATATAATCCTAATGCAAGATGTGCATATCATTCTAATAGTCCGGGACATGACACCAACAACTGCTGGGTGTTGAAAAACAAGATTCAAGACATGATTGAAGCTGGAGAAATTGAATTTGACCCTCATGGGACCCCAAATGTGATCACTGCTTCTATGCCCAATCATGAGAAGACTGTTAATGTTGTTGATGAGGTTTCCTATGTTTCCTCAGTAGCAGATGTGACTACTCCTCTATCCATTATCAAGAAGAAGTTGGTGCAGGCTAGATTCTTTCCAGGTTGCAATGAAGATTGTTTCTATTGTGTCTACAAACCTGATAGTTGCTGGAAATTGAAGGATGGTATCCAATGCCTCATGGACAACTACACTATATTGTTTGAGAGGACACCTTCTGTTGAAAGTATGTGTGAACATTTGACGCAAAGCACGAAGCTTGAAGATATAGCTATGGTTGATAGAGTGCCAGTGAAGATTACCTCCAAAGGCCCTGTCAGGATCACTTCTAAAGGTCCTGTCAGAATTACTGTTGAAGGCCTTGTGAAGACTGTTGCTGAAGTTAGAATGGCTCCCATGATCATTACCACTCCTAGTCATGTTCCTTATACTTCTGATAAAGCTATACCCTGGAATTATGGTTCTGATGTTTACATCCATGGTGTCAAGCAAGAACCTCTGGCTGATGCACCTGTTACTGATGTTGGTCTTGATATTGACAATATTGTTGGATTTAGTAAGATCACCAGAAGTGGAAGAATCTTATCTCCTCAAGCTACCTCTAAAAGTGCAGTTACTCCAACGACTACCTCCACTGCTGGGCCAAGTACTGATGCCCGGGGCAAGGGTCCTGTGGTTGAACCTGTGCAAGCTGAAGCACCAACTGCTGAAAATCTTTCTAAATAGATGGAGGAAGTACTGAAGATCATTCGCAAGAGTGATTATGATATTGTTGACCAGTTGGGGCATACTCCCTCCAAAATCTCCATGTTATCTTTGTTGTTATGTTTTGAGGCTCATGCTAAAGCCTTAATCAAGTTCTTGAAGACTGCTCATGTGCAAAATGAGATTTCTGTTGACCAGTTTGAGAATTGTGTGGCACATCTGACTAGTGATAATGGGCTGGGCTTTTCTGATGCTGATTTGAGTCTTGCCAAGAGAAACCATAACAGAGCTCTGCATATCTCCATTGAATATAGAGGCACTACCTTGTCTCATGTGCTGGTGGACAATGGTTCTTCATTAAATGTGCTCCCTAAAGAGGTTCTGGACAAACTCAGTCCTGAAGATGTTGTGTTAAGACCAAGTTGTCGCTCCCCGGATTTCCATCCTGGTATAAACACGAAAGTGGCGCGGAAAAGAATAGAGTCACCAGCTAGGCATTTTTATCCCGAAAGAACGGGAATGGTAATGCTGCACAAACCAGAAGAAAGAAGAGGAAGGATACAGGTCCTGCGAACCAAAGATACTGAGTTCGGGAGTCGGTTACGACCTGGGAAGGTATTAGCACCCAGATCGTCCGCCGTACCCGACGGGATCCACGCTTGCAAAAGAAAACTGTTTCAAAGGGTGAGGGTATGAAAGCTGCTGCTAAAAGAAAAGAAATGAACTGGAAAATAGAAATGAGAAAAGAACTAAATGAAAACATAAAGAGTAAAATGTAGGGAAAAGAAAGATTGTGCTCGAACGGGCCATACCCCGCTGCCTACGTACCTCATCAGGATAATGAGGATCAGAGACGCCGTAGTTCCCCTAACTAGGGGTAACAAGGAAATTGCTTGTGAATGAAGGCTTGAACTGCCTATGTCAATGCTCAGGTGTTGCAGGCTCGGACGACGAGCGCGTTACCGTCTTGCAAAATGACAAGTAGGAGCGAGTTCGCGTACGGAGCGAAGGAGATGAGAAAAGAATTCCCGAAGGAGAGACGCTTATTGTTTGTTTGTGTTTTTTATGAAGCTTTTATTGAGTGTGTCCCAAGGAAGTGAACTCAAGCTCTTTTCTGTGGAATGTGCACTTGTCACTACATTCCAAGATGGAATAATAGAACAAGCACACTCAAGTAAGGAGAAGATCCCCAAAACTTGAACCCAAAGATTAGGGCCTAAGCTCACTAACTTGTTAACTTATTAAGTGTTTTTGGTATTTACAGATGAAGAAGTGTTTTTTATGCTTTTCTTTGTGAAGAAGATACCTTGATCAGACTTGTGCATCACAAGGTAAACTTGTACTATCCCAAGATGGGAAGACTACAAGCACACCTCATGGGATAAGGCTATTGAGCAAGGCATTACTTCAAAATTATTAAGATGTTTTTTATATTTATGAGATGAGAAGAGAATAAGAACCAAAAGGATCACAAAGGCAAAATTCTAAAGGGGGACTAAAGAATCCTAAGTGTTGTCATGCATGGATGTCCTAAGGTTAGTGTGGTTTTCTATCCTAATGAAGAAGGAAGAAGAAGAAAAGAAGAAGAAGAAGAGATAAGATGAGTAAGGCCTAGGCCCAATAAGCAAAGGGTTAGTACAAATAAGAAATGAGAAGAAAAGATGAGAGTTGGAGATGTGGAACTCAACTTCCACACCTCACACTTACCATAGCCCCTGCAAGGTTAGTATCATAAGCATACAAATGAAGCAAGGTGAACAAAAATGACATGTTAACATCATAAAAACAGAAGTGAAATGATATGTACAAGTACTCAATGCAAATGCAAGACAAAAGAATGAGAGATGAAGCATACAAGCTAACATGATGCAACATGAATCACATGGCAAACAAATGCAAACTTAAGAAAGATGCAAAGCAAAGATGCACAAACATGGACTCAATGTACAAGATCAGAACCAACACAAATCAAGGAAGAGCTTAAGAAGCTAGCAAGATGAAGAGAATGGACACACAATACCAAACAAACACAAAATGGGAGTGAAAGAAGTAAGGAAGAAGTGAAAGCACACTTAAGAAAGAAAGAACTTAAAAGGGAAACAAACACAAAAATTCCTAAGACTCAAACCCTAAACTAGGACCAGGAAGGATCCCATACCCCAAAAGAACCCCAAATGAGAAGAAGAAGTTGGCACAAGTGCCCTTCTAAACTTATAAGATACCTAATGAACCAAAAGAAGCAAAATGGGACAAGGTGAGAACAAAAATCCACATTAAATCAACCAAGCATCTAAAAATTCCACAACTTAAACCAAATGATCTTCAAACATGGTAAATCAATGAGCCAAAAGGATTTGGAGAAATTCAGAAGCAAACTAGGTCAAATGGAGGCAAGAACACAAACTAGGGTTAATAACTTCCAACACACGTCAAAGGACCAAGACCTAAGAAATAAATTTCTAAAAATCAGGGGAAAAAACACATAAGAACTACAATGTCTTAGGAATCCATATCAAAAAGAATGAGCAAAAAACTCAAAATAATGAAGTCTATAGAAAATTGACAAGGCAGTATACTCAAGAAAGGATTAAAAAGAAGTTAATTGAAATAAGGAATTAATTATGACAAGTGGAAATTAAAAAAAAAAAATAAAAATATAGAAAAATAAAAGAAACTTAAAAGAAGACTCGTGATTTTTTGGGAATTTTTGGATATTCAGAAATATTTTAATTAATTAGAAACTAAAATGGAATAAAAAGAAATAAATGAAAAAAAAGAAATAAAAATGAAATGAGACTGGGGGTGGAAATAGCAAGGTTTTTGTACTGAAATGGATTGGGCTGAGCTGACTGGGGGGTGCGCATAGCATGGATGAGGCCCAAAGGTGCGCAGGAATATGTTATATATTGTGGAAATTCGGAGAAAAAACCTGGAAAAAACAAGATATGCAGGATTGATCAAACGCATGTGGTGGACCATTCATTAATTGACGTGGCAGGAAGCTGAATCATGAATGAATGGTGCATGGTTCTTATTGTGGGTGCGTAACAAAACGTATTAAAACAGAACACTGAATTCACATGACTGGGAGGAGGGGTTCTAGGGCTACGTGGCTGTTCGCTGTGATTTTTGACGAACAACCTCTGGTTAACCAATCTTTTACAGAATTGGGTTACTTGCAGGCCAACCAAACAAGTCCTAGGACACATGTGCAATTTGTTGTCGAATTACTCTTAGTGTTTGATAATTGTTTGTGGTTTGTTTTGTCAATGATATTAAAATCTTGAATGCTTGAATGTAAGAAGTAAAGTAAAGTAAAAGTTGAACAAAAGTAAGAAAATGGCAAAAGAGTATAAATTTTGCAGGAAAGTAAAGAGACTGAAAGTAAAATAATTTGACGAAACAAGACTAGTAATTTAAATAAATTAAATAGAGTTGGTGTTCAACACATACATTTCTCCAAATATCAAACTCATTTCTCTCACACTGGGTACTTAGAGTATTTTACAGGATTATTGTACAAGTTTTTCACACACAGGATTCTACAACAACTACCCTATTTATATACAAATAAAATAACTGCCTACAACGGAAAAATCCTAACTAATTGACACTTGTCAATCTGCATGTATTCTTCTTTTCCTGAGACTTCCACGCGTCCAACTGCCAAATGTTGTAACTTTTAAATTTGAATTCTTCCTCTTTGTGACGAAACGCTGCATCTCTTCGTTTTGTCGAATTGTCGAAGAGAACAAAAACTTCTTCAAACTTTATGGGAAAAACCCCTTTTGTCGAAATTTTTTCCAACCCATCTTCTGTCGAAATGTCGAAAAACACATCAATTCTTCAAATTCTACCAAATGCTAAACTGTAATGAAAGTTCTTCAAACTCTGTCTGCTGAAATATTCCTCATATTCCTGTCGAAGTGTTTAAGCATCTGGTCTTGTAAAAAATGTCAAACCTTCTGAATATCTTTATTTTCTTTCCCCTTTATCTGGTGACCATTTCCATAGTAAAAAATGATTTTACATCTTAAACTCATGGTTTCGAAATTATGTGCCTACAAATTGCCCCCCAGCAAAGATGTTTCGACTAACTCTGGAGAAATCATCCTTTGATGTCGAAATCATTCTGACACCATGTCAGTTTCATTAATTGTGACGTGACTTTGTTAAGTCCCAAGAAAAAACATGATTTCACTTTCTCTGAAAACGTCTCATCTAGCCCACGTTTAGACACGATCTTCCATAACCCTACAACCTAGCTAATCATGGGTTTTCTCCAACCACCACTTCTTTGATCATCACCGTTGATCAAAAGGACACGTACCCCATGATCAAAAAACTGAAACGTTTCTTTTCTTCCTTTTCTTTTATTTTATCATTTTTCTTCCTATAAATATCTTTTTTCAAACCTTTTCATTTTTTTACACTCTTAAACTTCTTCTTCTTTACCAAACAAGTATCTCCATTCCATTAATCCCTCTGCAACTCTAGCTCAAAACTTCTCTCAACAATGGCTCCTCTAAAGAACGTTGCTGATCAAGGTGCTAAGAAAGCAAAAAGAACCACTGATCTTCCTCCTGCTCACACGCTACCTGGGCCAATGCAAGTAAACCAGCAACAATATATTCCAGAACCTCCTAATGAGAGAGAAAAAGCCAGCATCTACCGATCTCAGGTATTCATCCCTGTTTTAATTTCTGGAGTTTGTCAAGCAATGTTAGGTCCACTATCTGATCCTAACGCTGATCAGGACCGTCTAAAAGATTTTTACCCTTCTTATTCTGCTTCAAAACCCATAGGTGCAAGTAGGAAACCTCAACCTACTGAAACATCCTCCAAAAAACCTGAAACCCCTTTAGCTTCGACAAACCTAGATTTATCATATTTAAATCAAAATAGGATTTTTAGGAGCCCTCCATTGACAAAAGACCCTACGGATTACCTAGCTTGGTTAAGTAGAGTCGAAAAGGCTAAGGGGAAATTTTGGAAGAAAACAGGCATCTATGACCTAATCCAGCTGTCGAAAGATGGACCACGTTACTGCCAAAACATGTTATTGGCTTCCTTATATTTCTGGGATAGCACTTACAACAATTTTCACCTCCCTTGTGGGATGGTCACCCCAACTCTTTTTGATATAGCAGCCATCACAAGTCTTAATCTTATAGGTGAGATTTTCAACCCTGAACACTTAAATAAAGACCCTATAGGCTTCGACACAAAACATGCTGGTTATTCCCTGTTCATTGCACACCACCAAGGTGAAGACACTGAAGAGGTCTCTGATAAAGAGCATGTGGCTTTCCTCACTTTGTGGCTGGCAAAATTCGTCTTCTGCACTTGATTTCTTCAAGTTGCCAGGAGTTATATCACCATTGCTAACCAACTTCATGCTGGAGTTACTTTTTGTCTAAGTGAAATGCTTCTAGTGAATCTTTATGAGTCCCTGAGCGAAAGTGTAAACAACCTGAAGACTATCAAAGAAAAGGGAAATATCAGCCTGACAGGCCCTTTCTGGCTTCTACAATTGTGGCTGAATGCCACCTTTGAAACCTGCATTCCCATCAAGAACCCAATAGACGAAGAAGAGGTAAAGGACATGCGCGTCGAATGGCCTAGGCTGGTCAAACTAACTCCAACTGATGAAGGGATAAGCCTTCGACAAGCCTTCACCAGCTACGTGATGATGTTTGCCAAACGTTACAAATTCACACCATCCATGGCACCCTTCGCCAACAGGACTGTAGGTCCCAAATGGTTCACCAGACAGCTTCCTTTAGAACATCAGAAAGAAGAGGATTCCTACATATCCATCTGGGCATCATTTCTTACACCAAGGCATCTTTTTTCTCACCATAGCCTGAATAACACCAAGATTTCTCTCATTGTCTATCAGCCTAATCTGGTGGCTAGACAATTTGGGTTAATCCAAACGAAAACCAAACCCATCTATCCCAAGAAAGGTTCCATCTTGTTCTACAATTCCTTTCATAACTTAGAAAAAAGTCTAGAACTATATCACATATTTTTTGACGCATCCTTGGAAGTCCACCCTGTAATTTTTCGACCAACCTATTTGTGCACTGAGGACTTCGACGTCTGGTGGAAAGAATACTACCTTACCAAGTTCTTCGACGTAGCAACTTTTACAACACACCTGACGAACGCTTTTGCTTTTGTGCAGGATAAAAAGAAGAAAGGTACGGACAAACACATCAAAGAGATTCAAAATTTTCAAAAATATTTTGAAACTATTTACAGGCCAAATGATCTTCGTCGAACCATAGGTGAAGCAACAGTGACCCTAAAACAAAAGTTTTCAGAAAAAATGGATAAGCTGGCATTGCCTCCATACATTCCATCACATGCACGCTATAACTATGCGTTCACCACGTATCCTCCAAGGTTTCCCCCACTTCCTTTTGCAGAATTTGGTGTGGCCTTGTGCCCCCCATTCCCAGATTGGTTTGTGTGTGGGTCTGACTTAAAGCTGCTTCGTGAGTCTAGCAAAAAACCTACTGATCGTGTGGTTCCGACGAAATATCATTTGGACAACTTCCCAGGGCACCTTCATATTGGAATAGAACACGTTCGTGTGGAATCTCCTATTCTTGAAGGTGTCGAAGAAATACAACTTCTCTTTTTTTCTAACTTTTTATATGTTTTATATCCATGTTCATTTATCTTCTTTCCTTTCAGCTGTCAAGATAACTAGCAAGAAAACCCCTGGCGAAGGGACTTCCACAAAACAGGTCGAAAGATCACCTGCAGCTGCAAAGAAGGTTTCGACATGCCAAAGCATTCCACCTTTCTCATATAAACTTTATTATTCTTAATTCTGAACAAATTTCTTTTTGTATGTCTCAGATAAATCGCACACCAGCAACTAAGAGGAAACAAGAAGAGAAGAAGGTGAGTGTCGAAGAGTCTGAAGACGAATCCCCTGAACTACAGCCTCTCAAAAGGAAAAAGGGTATGAAAATAAAAACGGTAGCATCCCAAAGATCTATCGTCCACAGAAGAACCCCCTACCAGTCCAATCACCAAAGCTCACTCAAAAAGTGAGAAGAGTGGGAATTCAAGCATCCATACTGAGATTCCTCAGGTATTTTCATTTTGACTTATAGTATTCAAAACATTTTTTACTTGCATTATTTCTTTACTCAATTTCCTTTTGCTGTTGACCTCAGGTTGATCTCGACGTCGAAGGAACCTCCAAAGTCCAAGAAAAACGTATCCCCTCTGATTCTGAGAAAACTTTGGTTGAACGACTCCTGGGAGAAGCCACTCCAGACGCTGGTGTTTATGGACCTCAAACCAATAGTGACTTCGACATCAGTGACCAAGACTCATCTGACAACAACTCCCCTATTCGCCCAGAATTCACCATGGAGGAAAAAACTGATAAGGACCAAGATGAACAAACGCAAGGACCAATTGATACAACAGAAGCTGACAAGAAGGCTGTCGAAGAGGAAAAAGGTATGTCGAAACGACCAGATACAAGCTTGCCTCCTGGAGGAAGTGCTCAACCTATTCCCACTCAAACAGAAACTCCTCCAAACACGGGTTCGACAAGCTTATCTCATGAAGAGATTGAGAGTCTGAAAGTGAGAAAACCTCTAGAATATCTGAAGGCTCTTCTCAGCTCTCGACACAACTTTCAGGATTCCTCCTACAGCAGTTCGACAACTTCTAGAGCTACCTCTGAAGTCCAATCAATTGATGTTGTAATGGTTAGATCAAGACTAAAATCCTTGGTGTAGACTTGTTTAAAGTTCTGGTCAAAAAGCTTTCTGCCCAATATGATTTGAAAAAACTTCTAAAACAGGCTAATCTCTTGGAGGCTTCTACTGAGGAAAGCCGTCTGGTAATGGATTTGATGTCTATGACTGACTCGGTGAGTGCTGACTTCGCCAAAAGGAGTTTTCCCAGAACATCACAACCAAGTATGAGAAACAAGTTTCATAGTGGAATGTTGTAGCTTCTTCGACCGAAAGAATCTCAGAACTAAAAAAACTCACTGAAGACTACTCCAAAGCTGCTGTTGAATGTGAAAGCAAAATCTAGACCTACCAGGCTCAAATTGTCGAACTCAAGAAGAAGATCCTTCAAGAGAAAGAACGTCAAGCCAATCTTCAACAACCTAACTAAGAGGAGATTGACAGAGAACTTCAAAAGGGGCTTCAACATGCAGAAATAGCTCAGCAACTCAATAGAGAAATTGACAAGTTGTCTGTTAGTAAAAGCCTTTGTGAACGTCGAATTCAACTTCAACAGAAGAAATTTGACGAACTCAAAGAAACTTTTCTTCGACAATAGTTTGTAATAGAAATAGGTTTTTGTATTTGTTTTTCTTTGGCAACCTTTCAAGGCTTTTATATGTAATGTTACCAATGCCATCTGTTTGGCGAAGACACATTTTCAGTTTGTGAATTTATTCCATTTCTATCTTTATTTCTTGCAATATTGGCTTATATTTTTTTAAATACTTGCCATTTATTTTCAGTATCCTTTTATCTTTTCCTATTTCTTCGACTTCATATGCGCCATTTGAAAAGACTCTTAAGATTTGGAAAGGTCCTTCCCATTTAGGAGACCATTTTCCCATTAATCTATCTTTCTTGTCCATGGACAAAATTACCTTCCAAACAAGATCACCAACTAAAAAAGCTTTAAATTTTACTTTCTTATTGTAAAACTTTTCGACTCTTTCTTTCTGCCTCTTTATCAACTCCAAAGCACGCAACCTCTCCTCATCTAAGTCAACTAACTCATCCATCATCATACTCCAATAAGTCTCAGATGGAATCTCATGATGCCTTTGAATTCGTATTGATTGTAAATGGATTTCAACTGGTAATACTGCATCATGCCCATAAGTTAACTTAAATGGGGTAGAATTTGTTGCCTCTTTAGGAGACGTTCGACAAGCCCACAGAATTTGATCCAAAGTCTTATGTCAATTTCTTGGTTTTTTACCAACATGCTTTTTTATCAGATTTATCACAACTTTGTTGGCTGCTTCGACCTGTCCATTTGCTTGGGCATAATAGGGTGTCGAAGTTAACAACTTAAAACCTGTTTCTTTTGCAAATGCCTGCATGTTTTTCCCAGTAAACACAGATCCTTGATCAGTGGTTATGGTTTCTGGTATTCCAAACCTATGAATTATATGTTTCTGGATGAATTCTACAACTGCCTCCTGATCTACATTCGTTAGTGGTATAGCTTCAATCCACTTAGTAAAATAGTCTACTCCAACCAAAATGTATCTTTGCCCCTTTGAAGAAGCTGGTCGAATTTCCCCAACTAAATCTAAAGCCCAGCCTCTGAACGGCCAAGGCTTTATAATAGAGTGCAACTCATTTGCAGGTACATGAGGTATGCCTTCATGAATTTGGCATTCTTGGCACCCTTTTGCAAATTCGACACAGTCCTTTAACATTGTTGGCCAATACATCCCTTGTCGAAATAGTAACCACTTCATCTTGTGACCTGCCTGGTGTGCACCACACGCACCACTGTGCACGTTCGACAAAGCTATATAAGCTTCAGTCTCACCTAAGCATTTTAGTAAGACTCCTTCTGCAGTCTTTTTAAATAACTCATTTCCAAAAATTACATAGCTTAAAGCCCTATACTTTATTTTTCTTTCGACTGTCTGGTTTGGGTTTTGTAAATAGTCCTTAATAGGTTTTCTCCAATCTCCCATCTCTGGATCATCTACATTAAAAATTTCAAAATTTTCTTCGTCACCATAACCCAGTCTTATTGTTTCCAAATATGATGGGGACAATTTGGTGGATAATACTTTTCCTCTTACTTCAATAGCTTTCTCCAAATTTTCTTTTGACACTTTATAGCCTGATGCCAGTTGAGCCAAGTCATTTACTTATTGATTTTCCAATCTAGGAATGTGTTTAAAGGCTGCACTGTCGAATTTCTTGAGGAGTCTGTTGGCTATTACAAAGTACATGATCAAGTTCTCCTTGACACATTTGTATTCTTTTGTCAATTGCTTTATTACCAATTCAGAGTCACCCATTATTTCGACTCTTGTTTCCCCCAATTCCAACAATATCTCAAGTCCAGCAATCAAAGCCTCATATTCTGCTTCATTATTTGAACACAAGCCTTCTATTTTGTACTTGAATTTTGTTGGAATTTTATTAGGAGAAATAATCAGCATCCCAACACCAGTTCCATTCTTGTGACTGGAACCGTCGAAATATAATCTCCAAGGTTCTATTTCGACATATTTTATTTCACTTTCAATTATTGAGTGGTCAGCTATAAAATCAGCAACCACTTGTCTTTTGACTGCCTTTAGAGGCATATACTTCAAAGAATATTCAGTTAATGCCAAGGCCCATTTTCCAATTCGACTATGTAGAATGGATTTAGACAACATGTGTTTTATTACGTCGAAATGAGAAGATACATATACATCAATGGGTTTTATATAATGTTTTAACTTTGTACAAGAGAAATATACACATAAACATAGTTTTTCTATTATACTATATCTAGTTTCAACATCATTTAAGACTCTGCTGAGGTAATAGATGGCCCTTTCGACGCCATATTCATCTTCCTGACAAAACATGCTTCCCAATGTTCTGTCAGATGCTAAGATGTAAAGCCTCATACTTCTTTTTCGACAAGGAGACATTAGAACTGGAGGACTAGCCAGATACTCTTTGATTTTGTTGAAAGCATCTTGTTGCTCTTTCCCCCAAGTGAAATCTTCCTTCTTCAGTCGAAGTAGAGGTGAGAAAGCATGTGTCTTTCCACTAAGGTTGGAGATGAACCTTCTAAGAAAGTTGATTTTCCCTAGTAGAGACTGCAATCCCTTCTTTGTCGATGGCGCTTTCGCTTCCATTATGGCTTTGGCTTTGTTCTCGTTAATTTCGATCCCTTTCTTGTGGACCACAAAACCTAAGAAATCACCCGCCTGCACACCAAAAGCACATTTAAGGGGATTCATTTTTAAACCAAACTTCCTCATCCTTTCAAAGGATTGTCGAAGATGGTCAATATGGCTTGAACCTGAGACAGACTTAATCACAATATCATCTATATAAATTTGCATAAATGTCTCAATGAAATCATGAAAAATAGAATTCATTGCCCTTTGATAGGTGGCTCCAGCATTCTTTAAACCAAAGGGCATGACTACCCATTCATATGTTCCTATTTCCCCTGGACAACGAAAAGCTGTTTTTGGAACATCTTCTTCAACAATAAAAATCTGGTTATAGCCAGAGTATCCATCAAGCATACTCAAATACTCATGGCCTGCTGCAGAATCTATAAGCATTTCTGCTACTGGCATAGGATTCATCCTTAGGGGTAGCTACGTTTAAATCTCTAAAGTCAATGCATACCCTAAGCTTGCCATTTTTCTTGATCACAGGAACAATATTAGCAATCCATTCGACATACCTCGTTGTACGGATGAATTTGCATTTTAGAAGTCTTTCGACTTCTTCTTTGATTTTCGACAGGATTTCTGGTGCGAAGCGTCTGGGAGTTTGCTTTATTGGCTTTTTTCCCTCCATTATTGGCAACTTCAATTCGACCAAGTTCCTGTCTAAACCAGGCATTTCGTCATAATCCCATGCGAAGCAGTCTTTAAACTCATTCAGCAATTGGATTATTTCGACTCTGAACTGAGGATCCATCCTGGCACTGATGTAAGTTGGCCTTTTTTCTGCCCCCAGTCCTAAATTAATTTCTTCTAAGGGATCCTGCGCCACCATTTTCATATTTGTTGGGGCTGGATCTTTTTGAAACCCCAGGGGTTCGTCATCATAAATGGCGTCAAGCCTTTGATTTTGCCATTCGCCATTAAAGTTTCCTTCAATACTTTGTTTTGAACATTGTTCCCCAACATTCTCTTGAAGATATTGTTCTTTGACAGTTTGTTGAGAGTGTTGTCCTTCGACAGTTTGTGCGTTGGCTTTAACAGCCATATATTTTACTTCGGCCTCAAGGGCCGCTTTGAGTTTGTTTTCGGTTATATAAGCTGTAATCCTTTCCATTGTTGATGCTTCAGTCATTTTCACTAAATTCACTTCCCCACCCAGTTGGATTTACATGAGTGGTTCCCCAAGCATAATTCGTCTCTCCAATTATCTCTTTGTCCCACTGGAATCCATGCGTAGGGTGGAGGTACATGGAGCAATATGCATTGTCGGAGGCTGTCAAATCGAACCCAGCAGGGTTGCAAGGTGCTATGTGAGCCAAGTTTTTGTCGAAATTACGACTATTAACGTTGTTCACATCAGCCATGAAGTAACTTTGGTCTGCCTCTATGTTCTCGAAGATCCCATCTGGCCTCCAAATTGCTATCCTCTGATGCATGGATGAAGGTACAACCCCAATCCCATGGATCCATTCTCTTCCTAGCAACAGATTGTAGTTTGCTCTTGATGCTATCACCACAAACATTGTAGGTCTGGTAATGGTTCCGACAGTTAGGTTCAACTGTATCACCCCCAATGTTGTTCCTACCTTACCTTCATAGTTAGACAACACCATGTTGTGAGGTTTGGTGTCTGAGTCATCTTTGCCAATCTTCTTTATCATATAATGAGGGATTGGATTGACAGCTGCTCCTCCGTCTATCAAGATCTTGTTTACACCCACATTCTCTACTTTCCCTTTTATAAACAAGGGTTTCAAATGGGCCTTCATTGCATCGTCTGGCTTTTCAAAGAACGCATTATGCTCTTCGACACAACCATTATTCATTACATAGTAACACACATGCTTAAGCCCTATTCTGTCATCTGCCATATCATCCGCTTCGTCCTCCACTTCCATTGTTCTGTCATAATCTCTAGGCAATACTGAAACCACATTGCATGTTCCGTCGAAGGATGCTTCAGAATCTGACTTGAAGTCATCAGTCATTTCTTCGTCTTCTGGCATTTTGTTGTTAGTCTTCGACATTTCTGTTATGTTGCCAGATTTGTTTTTCTGAGAAGGCTCTTCTTTTGGCAGAGATTCTCCTTTGCTTATTGCCTACTTAAACTTACTTGACTCAGTTTTATTTTTAGCATCCCTGTTTTGTTCTGCAGTTTCTTTTTCGGCTCTCTTTTGCCTCTGAAATCTCCTCCATTGTGACCTTGACATGGGTTTCTTCCCCTTGTAATTTTCAGAGACGTATCTTGGCTTTGGTTTTTCTACCTCCTTCTTTGCTTCTATCGAAGCACCTCTATTTACTTCAAAGTTCTTCCACCTTTTTTGACCTTGGGCATTCCTTATAGGCTGGACCCACTTGTCATCATTCGCCTTGTTGGATGGCTTATAGGTATTATAACGCCTTCCTCCCATTCTTTGGTTATGATGATCCCTTTCTCTTGTATCAAACCTCTCATTTCTGGCTGGTGGAACTGCTCCCCAGTTCCCTCTCTTTTTGGCCTTCTCCACTGCTTCCAGATTGTTGGCTGCTTTTCTGTCGAATACAACACTACACCTTGGACAAAGCATGACCTCTGCATTCTTTTTCTGGCATCTTTGGATGAATTCCACCAGACTTTCGTCTTCTTTTGGATAAACAAACTTCTGATGTTCCTCTTGATGATTCTTTTTATTGGTATATGGTTGTGTTTTCTGAGTAACCTCCACCATATGAACATCTGCATTCTGATCACTTGTAATCTTTAGTTTGTTCATCTTTTCGACTAGCATCATCTCCTCAGGGATATTCCCTTTTAACTGATCCAAACTGCTTTTTGGGTGTAAGCCTTTGTGGATGTATTTACAACATTGTGCAACTGACTTTTCTTTTGGATCTTCCATTATTCTGCGCAGAAGTCCATGAGGGATGGGCTGCACGCAACTTTCAGCAGGATCTTCTTTAATTCTGGTAATGCCTTTATTCACTGGTTCGACAGTGTGGACATTGTCAGCAATTCCTATTTTCTCAAATTTTTCATAACTAAGGCTTTCAGTGGCCTCTTTTTTGGTAATGAGGACCTTGTTATCTGTTTCCTCGTCAACATCTCTGAAGAAATCCCCCCATCCTGTGGGTTTGATCTCGTTGATGTCAGTTTTAGAGCTTGGTGGTGCAGAATACTTCACCATGAAGTCAAACTTTCCACTGGGCTCTCCTAGAGTGTCCCAGACCACTCCATGCTCAGTACCTTTGTTGTTATTCTTCTTGTCGAAGCCTTCAGTAGCTTTGATTATGTTCTCTTTGTCGAAGCCTTCAGTAGCTTTGACTTCTTCCTGGCTGTCGAAACTATCAGTAGTTTCTTCTGTGTTGGTGTAATTATTTATTACTTTAGTGTCAAGATCCTCATCAACCTTGATTATGGCTGGTTTTGCCATGGAGCCTTCAGATATTACCTCGTCAGCCTGATCAGTGAGATCATCAACACCCTCCACCATGTTTACATGGGTGTCGAAGCCCTCAGCAGCCTCTATCATGGTGAAGTTGGTGTCGAAGCCCTCAGTAGCTTCTACCATTTCAAAACTTCCTTCAGACATTACTTCCGTTTCGACCACATTCACCATCTCTGGTTCAACATAGTTGGCCTCCACAACCTGCATGGGATTAGAGTCAATCCTCATCTGTTGCTTAGCTTTGTCTCTAAATTTCAGCCTTTCGTTCTGAATTGCATTCTGGACAAGATCCCTGAAAAGGTAACATTGAGAAGTTTTATGACCCAAGAAATTATGGTATTTGCAAAAACCTCTCTTTTTCTGTTGGTCTACAGGAGGCTCTTTAGTGCCTGCTGGTTTTATCAACTGACCATCTTTAACTAATGAGTCAAAAATATCATCACACTTGGTGATGTCGAATGTGTAAGTTCTTTTAGGGAACCTATCATTCCTTTCAATTTCGACTGGATTTTTTCCATTCGACGGAGCTAAAACTTTACACGAATACGGTGGGCCTTGTTTTAGTTCTGCCAGATCAATTTCTTGTTCGTCGAAAATGACGGATTCGTTTTCGTCATAATCTTCGTCTTGACATATCCCTACATAGGCCACTCTTTCCTTTTTATTTTTATTTGATCTAAATTTCTCAGTTTTTAGCCTTTCTATTTGTCTTACTCTATCTGCTAGTTGTGACATGTCTCTTAAATACTGGGTGTCCAATTTTTTCCTTATGGAATAATCCAGACCCCCTGCAGCCATTTTGACTAATTCTTGTTCTTGCACTTGCGTAAAACATCTAGCCTTCAATAATCTAAACCTATTTAGATAGTCATCTATAGGTTCAGAGAATTTTCTTTTGACACTTGCTAACTCCTTCAAACTTATCTTAGTTTGCCCCATATAGAATTGTTCATGGAACAATCTTTCTAATTGGGTCCATGTAAATATTGAAGTCGCAGGCAAAGAAGTAAACCAAGTGAAAGCATTTTTTGTCAGAGAACTTGGAAAATATTTCATTCTTAAGTTCTCATTATTAGCAATCTCTCCCGCTTCGATCAAATAACGTGTTATGTGCTCTATGGTGGATTCACTAGTATCCCCTGAAAATTTGGTGAATTTAGGGACTTTCCACCTTGGTGGTAATTCTTGTTGCAAACCGTATTCAGACAAAGGGGAAATATAACTAGGCCTCTGTAATCCTACGTTCACCCCATTTTGCGCCATTATTCTTTCGACCATGGTTGCAATGTTATTTTCGACAGGTAAATTGTTACAACGCATTCTCTGCTGCAATATTTCATCAGCGTTTTGGTCTCTTTGAACTATTATTATCCTAGGTTCCTGTCGAACGAGAATTTCTACATGAGGTTGTTCGACTACTACCTCTTGGCCCCTAGGATTTTCCTGAGGATTTCCTAATGGCCTTTGGTTTATGGTAAGTTCTTCTTCGACAGGCCTATTGGCAGGATTTTGATTTATTTGTATTCTTTGTTGCGTTTAAGGGACTCCAAAAAAACTAGCAATATGTGCCATTTGTTCTGCCAATATCTGGTTTGTTTGGGTAGTGTTTTGTATTAAAGGGTTGAATACTTCCCCCATTTGTTGTGTCAATGCCTGTACCATATCATGGTTACTTTCATCCATCTGTTGACGAATCACTTGCGCGGAATGGTTCGTAATAGTTGGCATTTGGAATCCTGGTGGAATCTGGTTTAATCTACTCCCATTTCCACCATATCCTGACCCTTGTAATGGTGAAGATATTTGGACCATAGCATCGGAGAACAATGGTGATGAATTATGTAAGTTTGCCATCATTGAAGTTGACATTCCGTATGGTTATTCTCTACCAGACATGGGCATGGAATAATTAAAGAATGGCCTAAAGGTATTTCCTCCAGGAGGAGGCGTTCCCATGGGCATTGAGTGCCCCATGGTGGAAGAACCAGGCGTATTTTGGGATCCTGAAACCACTGGTATCGAATCCGCTGATGAAGGCCTAATTTGTTCTAAAACAGGGCCGAAACCTGCACCTCCTTCTGACGAAGGGATAGGATTGGACACTGGAATGGTTTCATTAGGATTGTTTGAAGTATTTGGCAGATTAGCCATCTTTCTTCCTCTTGTTCTTTTTGGTCTTTCTACATCGATTACGGCTAATTTACCGCTTCTAAGAATCATACAACGCAGCAAGAAACTTTCTAACTAAGAGGATTCGTATTAATTTTTTCAATTTGCACTGGTCCCACCGGGTGTGCCAATTTGTTCGCTGTGATTTCTGACGAACAACCTCTGGTTAACCAATCTTTTACAGAACTGGGTTACTTGCAGGACCAACCAAACAAGTCCTAGGACACATGTGCAATTTGTTGTCGAATTACTCTTAGTGTTTGATAATTGTTTTTGGTTTGTTTTGTCAATGATATTAAAATCTTGAATGCTTGAATGTAAGAAGTAAAGTAAAGTAAAAGTTGAACAAAAGTAAGAAAATGGCAAAAGAGTATAAGTTTTGCAGGAAAGTAAAGAGACTGAAAGTAAAATAATTTGACGAAACAAGACTAGTAATTTAAATAACTTAAATAGAGTTGGTGTTCAACACATACATTTCTCCAAATATCAAACTCATTTCTCTCACACTGGGTACTTAGAGTATTTTACAGGTGTCGCACCCCAAATTTTACCCCTAACTTTCATTCACGCATTTTTCTCATCATTAACGTACCTTTTTAAATAACTTTCATTCACGCATTTTAAATAACTTTCATTCACGCATTTTAAATAACTTTCATTCACGCAAATTTTACCCCAAATATTATGCCTAAATAAAAACCGATAGGTCGAAAACCAGAAATGGCGACCTAGACAAAAAATGGGTATCCCGGTGGA
This sequence comes from Lathyrus aphaca, assembly GCA_963966055.1. Taxonomy (NCBI): domain Eukaryota; kingdom Viridiplantae; phylum Streptophyta; class Magnoliopsida; order Fabales; family Fabaceae; genus Lathyrus; species Lathyrus aphaca. The sequence goes on along the minus strand of CAWYPZ010000233.1, from coordinate 4,464 downwards.
TCAAAACCTATGAAGGAGATCCAGGCAAAAGTTAGGGATAAACATGAAAAAAAATAGAGCTCGCTAAGTTGAAAACCCGAAAGGGCGGCTTAGGCAAAAAAGAGCGTCCCGGTGGATTGAAAACCCGAAAGGGCGGTCCAGGCAAAAGTTAGGGACAAAGGCATTTGACTGTATCAGATGGTGTTTACCATTACTGAAGAATCATAATGGAAGACCAATCCAATTGTTTTTGTCAGAAGCAAGGTGTCGGGCAGTCTTAATTATTAGGGATTGTAGTGGTCGTTGGATTCAATGTAGACCTTTCCCCATTGCCATTTTCAAATTGTAATTTCCCATGGAGTTTTTGCCATTGGCAAGCTACCATTCTTGAATAAAATACAAACTTTGCCTATGAATTTTGTTGTTCAGCCTCTTATTTTCTTTTGTTATGCAAAATGCCATCACTTGATTACAATTTAACTCTGAAAATGACAAGTTTTTTTTAGGAAATGTTTTTGAAAACATACTGAAAAACTTTCAAGTTTCTTTGACTTTGGGAAAATTGAAAAAAACCTTTTGTTTCCCCAAGAAGTCCTGGTTTGCGACAACACTTTTATACTATTATTACAGAAATTCCCATAGAAGTTCAAAACTGATAACACTCTTAGATGGATCTTTGGGCCAAACATGATTTCCAAAATTCGAAGACATCTCCCCAGTGTTTTTCATATTGCTCATCTAAGTATTGGTGTTGAGAGCCTACTCCCTATTTGAGTCTTGTCAAAACTCCCTGTCTCTTAGAGTCAACATTTGCATATCATAATCATTTGCATCATGCTCAATCATGCGCATTTGACATTAGCATTTGTCTTTCCCCAGTTGTCGTCTGTCTAACTCCAAGTCCAGATATCATTAGTGTTTAATTTGAAAATCCATTGTTGTTGGTACCCGAAGTTTGGTCTACCAATGTTTTTGTCCCCAGTAATTGCTGGTGTCCCTAGTGGAATTCTAATTGTGGTTGGTATTTGTCTTTATGACCACCAATATCTCCTTGAAGTCCAATTGTCATTGACACAAATCTGTTAAGCGGATCGTGAAACCTGTTGCTTAAAATCCAAGTCCATTTGATTTTGGCACATACTTGTATCTTTCTCCTGATGGTTCCTGAAGGAATTTCCAGAGGTTGGATGTTTTATCTTATTTGAAAACTCCAACATATTTTGTTGTTACTTTTTCGTGTTAGCCGGCCGCCTAGAGCCGTTGATCTATCTTTGGGTGATTTGCATTTTATCCCCAATGCTAGCTGGTCGCATAGAGCCGCTGCTAAATCACTGTGATTTCCTTCCTTATCCTCGGTGTCGGCAGTTACATTTGAACCTGCTAATTTACCGTTTTGAATACTTTGACTACTTTGTCTTTATCATTCTTAGTGTCGACTGGTCATGAACCTGTTGTGCATTCACTTTGAGTGTATCTTGGCTTCTATTCTTAGTGTCAATAGGTCTCGAACCTATTGCGCTTCCACTTCGAATATTTTTGTTGTTATTCATGGTGTCAGTTGGTCGCATCGAGCCGCTGCGCATTCACTTTGAATAAGTTTGTTGTTGTCATTCTCAGTGACAGTTGGTCGCATAGAGCCGCTGCACATTCACTTCGAATGTTTATTTTGTTTCTATTCTTAGTGTCAGTTGGTCGCATCGAGCCGCTGCGCATTCACTTTGAATATTATGTTTATCATTTTCCAGAGACAGTTGGTCGCATAGAGCCGCTGCATTTTCACTTTGAACGTTTATTTTGTTCTATTCTTAGTGTCAGTTGGTCGCATCGAGCCGCTGCACATTCACTTTGAATTCTTATGTTTATCATTTTCCAGTGACAGTTGGTCGCATAGAGCCGCTGCATTTTCACTTTGAACGTTTATTTTGTTGTATTCTTAGTGTCAGTTGGTTGCATAGAGCCGCTGCGCATTCACTTCGAATATTTTATTGGTGTTATTCTTAGTGTCGGTTGGTCGCATAGAGCCGCTGCGCATTCACTTTGAATGTTTATTTTGTTGTTATTCTTAGTGTCAGTTGGTCGCATCGAACCTGCTGCGCATTCACTTCGAATATTGTGTTTTTTTTCTTAGTGTCAACAGTTACACTTGAACCTGTTGATTTATCACTTTGAATACTTCCCATTTTTCGTTTCTTTATCCCCAGTGTATGTCATCCCCAGTGAGTCTTGGCTTGTGGTCGTCGATATATCTCATTCTAATCATTCATACCATAATCATCATTCATTGCATAAGAATTACAGGTCAGTTAGTTTGTGGTCTAGCATGCCATTGCATTTAGGGGCAAAATTTACGGTTATTTCTATATTTAAATATCTTTCACGCTGATTCCATGAGGATTACCATCACTCACGCCATTTGGTGAAGTTATTTAAATAGGGGCAACTGTCGCACCCCAAATTTTACCCCTAACTTTCATTCACGCATTTTTCTCATCATTAACGTACCTTTGTGCATACTATTTATTTTGGATTTGCAACACATTTTTTAAGTGGTGTCATGAATCATGTGATTCGATTTTCCTCTTTTGAGGTGTTGTTAGTCTAATTGTCAAATTTTCACTTCAAGCTTTTAACTCAATTTGTCAAGTTTATTTCAAATTTTATTTTAAATTCCATTTTAAATTTTCATGTTTATATTCTAATTTTGTTTCCAATTCCCATTTTAAGTTATCAATTTCCATTGCAAAATCAAATACCATGTATGTTTCTAAATTTCATTTCTTTTCCTTTTTTAATTTCAATTTTAAATTCAGTTTCCAAGTCACATTTTCTTTTCCAAATTTTAGTTCATAATCTTCAACTTCTTTTTCAAGTTTTCAATTTCAAATACTAGATATAATTTCCCTTCCAAATTCTATTTCAAGTTATAATTTAATTTCTAATTTCATCCCTAACAAATTCAAATTCATGTACAAGCTCTCAGTTCTAAACTTCAATCCCAAGTTTTTTGCCTTCTTAAGTTCTAAGCCATGTCCAAATTGCAAATTTCTAAGGCATTGTCAAGTTCAAGTCTAATTCTAAATCCATTTCAAGTCATTAATCCAATCACCAATTTCATGTCAAATTTCCAAGTTTCCATAATCACTCTTCAAATTTCTTCCAAATTCAAGTGCTAAATTTTCAATTTTCTTTCAAAAGTCAATTCCAAATTTCATTTTTAGATTCAATTTCTAATTCAAGTTTCTATTTCAATTATTATTTCAAAGTTCCAATTCTTTTTCCAAGAAAACATTCCAAAACCATTCAAAAGGTTGTTGCAAATATCACAAAAAATTAAATTACATTGTTTGTCACAAAATTCCTTAAGAATGCCATGTCCTTTTATGAGCCAACGGCTTGTGCAACAATATGATGTTCCACGCCAAGACAACAAGAGAAATGATTTCCATCTTACACCAAATACAAGCTCAAGCCATTACTATGGGCAACATTGTATCAACCTTCATACCAAAGCAATACCAAGGAAATAAGGATATCTAACCATGAAAAAAAGCATAAAAAAGGTGGTGTGGCAAGATATCTACAGAGCCAACAGAAAAATAAAGAGAAAGCTAGTAGGGACCACAAGAGTTTTCATAATAGAAAAAACCAACAACAAACCTTTGGTACTGTTGCATCGTACCACCACTTCCCTTATCAGACAGATAAAAAAAACAATCCTCTTCCCTGCTGCAAATCGTACGTCCTCCTTCACTACAAGCAATTTCAGACGTTGTCTCCCCAACGGAAAAATTCTGAATTCTTCACCAACAAGTTTAGTGGTATAAGTTCACAAATTCAAATCACAAACCCTAATTCCTTTTCCTATAAGAAACCTCTACTTTTCATTCAAGAGGGAGAGAACAAGAGCAAAAAAACAACTACAAAACCATCACCAAAAAAGAACCTAGCCACACATCACAGAAAACCTCAGAGTGCTACCTAGCCACCATAACTCATCAAAAACTAAACAACCACATTTTGCAGAGAAATTCAAACCTCCACTGATGAGCAACTTAGTAGTAACACTCCTAGATACCTCACAATGAGCATTTGAGGAAACTTAACCACAGTACAAAAAACACCAAGAAAAATCAACGACTATAGAACAACAACAACAACATTCGCATAAAAGAGAAAGAGAAGAAGATGAAGTGAACGGATTTGAAGCAAAAAAGAAGAGTATTTTCACCCGAGTTCGTTGATTCCGCAGGAAAATCTCCTCCGGTCAGGTAAGCCTTTTTCCTCTCACGTTTCCCTTTTCATTTTGTTGCGATTGTTGTTATGCTTTCCGATCTCATTGATTGATCATTTGCTTTCAATAAAGATGACCGTGTAGAATCGATTTCTTAGTTTTTTTTCTTTCTTTGAGTTGCGATTCCTTCTGATTTTTATGGTGTTGTTGAACTCTGCTTGGTTGGATTTGAGTATGATTCAGAGGGAGGGACA
>CAWYPZ010000231.1:0-63000 GCA_963966055.1 Lathyrus aphaca | reverse complement strand
GATACTCGTCCGTATCATAGTCTTAAGGATGCTCGTCCGCATCTTTAATCCTTACACTGTGTCAAACACCTGTGTCTTCTTGAATATAGATACTCGTCTGTGTCTACTATTCCCCAGAAGAGTTCCCTCAGATTCAGCACTCGTCCGTGTTCTCTGTTAACCAGTTGATACTCGTCCGTATCATCATCTCTGAACACGTGTCAGTATTTGTTTCTACCCGATACTCGTCCGTATCGTAGTCTTAAGGATGTTCGTCCGCATCTTTAATCTATACACATCCGTCTAAACACTTATACCTTTTGTTTCTTGGATATAAACACTCGTCCGTGTTTACTATTCCCCAGTAGGTTACCGACAAAGCAATTTCCTTTTTATCTGACATTCGTCCTATGTCATGATAAACTTTGAGAGCAGCCGTACCCTGCTAGGTGGTCGTCCTCCACCTCTTGATGGTCGTCCTCCGTCATGCTCATCCGATGGCCGTCCCCATCGTTGATATTTAGCAGTCGTCCCTTGCTAGGTGGTCGTCCTCCACCTTTTTGATGATCGTCCTTCATCACTTTATCCAATGGCCGTCCCCATTGTTGATTTTTGGTTATCTGGCACTCGTCCTGTGTCATGAGAAACCTCGAGAGCAGCCGTCCCCTGCTAGGTGGTCGTCCTCCACCTCTTGATGGTCGTCCTCCATCATGCTCGTCCGATGGCCGTCCCCATCGTTGACCTTTTATCCGGTATTCGTCCTATGCCGTGATATTTTCGGCAGCCGTACCCTGCCAGGTGGTCGTCCCCCACCTTAGATGACCGTACCTCATCATCTGTTTATTTCATTTATTCTTGAACCCGATGGCCGTCCCCGTCGTGGTCCCTTTTCGTTTTTAGCCCGATGGCCGTCCCCATCGTTGGTTACTTTGCTTTATGAACTTGACGGCCGTCCCCGTCATGTTTCATTCAATCCCCAGAGAATCTTACAACTTTATCTTGATGGCCGTCCCCATCCTAATCTTATTTTTCCCAGCTAGTCGGTCGTCCCCGTCTTGGCTTTACTTTTGATCCCCAGCATGTCGGCCGTCCCCGTCATTGCTCTTCACCCAGCAGTCGTCCTCTGCTCGACGGTCGTCCTCCGTCGCCCACACTTTATAAACATACTTTATTTTCCTTTACAATCTATATCCCTTTTCTTCTTCATTCTGTGAGTGCAAATTTTGGACTGTCTTTGGTATTCAACCACAAGTTATCTTGTTTGCCTGTTAAGCCGTTGCTTACATCCTGCACAGCTAACTCATGTTTGAATAGGGGCAGCTGTAAACACCCCAAATTTGCCCTCACTCATTCACACCATGGTTTGTGATCATTTCATATGCATAAACACAATCATATCATCTCATATCTCATTTTTGATTCACTGCATAGATTCAAAGTCATCTGCACCTAGGGTTTGTGATCTGAGCAATCCAAGAGCCTCTTGAGCCACTCCAAAGATCACCAATCACTTCAAAGGGGTCCATGTGTGTTCTTATATCATATTACATCCTCTCAAAGTCAAAAATGCAAAAGAATCACAAGAACTGGGATTAGTATGGAAGCAGAGCCAAGTTTGACTGCACAGTTGACCTAAAATTAGGGTTTTGGTTTCAGAGGCCATAACTTCAAATTTTTTGGTCATTCTTGTTTCCATTAGTCTCTATATGGTATGAGGAGTATGCATATCAATTTTCATGAAGAAATTCCATGGGGAAGTCATCTGATCAAGAGTTGACTTTCTAGACAAGTCAGTGCAAAATCAGGGCATCTGAGGCCCCCAATGACCCAACCAAGGGGTGATCTTCATCATTTTGAGTGTATTTGATCTTTATTTGATCATGGAAGAGGTTTGAAGTTCACAAAATTCAAGAATTACAAGTTTTTGCAAAGTTGACTTTTTAGGGCATGGTTGACTTTTAAAGAATATGTCATTTTATGCCACTTTTCAAGCCTTGCTTTTTGATCCAAAAATGCTTCAAATGGAAAAACTTTGGTCATGAAAGTTGTAGATTAGATCTTTCCCTTTTCAAAAAGTACAAGAACATGACCTAATTCATCTTGGATCAAAAGTTATGGTATGTTAAAGTTGGCAAAAATCACTAATTTTCAAGTTATGCACCAAAAGGAAAACTTGCAATTTCATGCACCAAGCATTCTAGTGACTTCAAATTGACTTCAAAGCTTCATCACATGATCATATATGACCCCAAAGACAGATTTGGCCCAAGGAATTTTACATTGCTTGCCTTGATTTTCAAAGTTCCATAAGGCATGTTTCATAAGTATGCAAAAGGGGATTCTTGGCAAAACCATTCTTCAAGGGATTATGTGATCACTAGCTGATCTCTAAACATTGCCATGACTAAATGTAACATTGTGCAACAAAATTCAGCAAGAGTTTTTCATATACATAGCACAAATTCATGAGGAAACATCAAGTGGGCAAGTTGCAAAAGCTAGCATAGCTTGTCATCCATATGTTGCAGTCAGCTACAAACAATCCAAGGGCCCTCCTCAACTCAAGCTGGAGCAAGACATGACTTGAACCTGCTGCTGCCATGGCCCATACTCTCAAGGACACATATTTGACCTTTTTGCAAAAAGCTCCCATACTCTTGGCACAGTAAACAGCCACCCTACTAACCTGCCCCACAGGCTATCCACACAAGTTGGAGATGATATAGCAAAGCATTGAACATTGAAGCTGGCCAGAACATAGCATACCAAAAAACTGTCACAAAGTTTTCCTTCTTCGAATCACCTTCCACAGCCACAAAACATCAAAACTTTCTTCACTAACAAGTCAAACACACTCAAGAGAGCAAGAACCAACCACTAACAGAGCTTGAAACCACTCATACACAAACTCCATTTTCTGATACACCAGAACTGGACTTCTCAAACTAGCTTGTCTAAGCTCATTCCAAGCCTTCCATTAGCACCAGGGGAGTCAGTGGAGCAAGCTTGCACCAAAGAATAGCTCTGAAAGCCCAGAAACAGGAACCTCCATCTCAGGTATGGCTATGAACATTTTTTCTCAGAGCTTGCATTTTGAGTTATAATTTAGTTGCTTATGTCTTGCTGGTCATGGGGATGCTTTTAGAATCGAAAATAGATGAGAAATGAGTTTGTATTGTTACTCTTAAATTTCACCCGTGAAACTTGTTTCTTTCGATTTGCTTGATTCTTGATGTTTAAATGATGTTTGAGAGTGGATTCGTGTCCTAGGATGTTAGAGGATCATTTGGCTGTGTTTAATTTGATGTTTAGAGGCCTGAATCATGATTTAGGGTTTTGATGCTGCCGGAGAAGATGACCGGAGCTTCCCTCCGGTCACCTGAATGTCATTTGCCCTAATGCCAGTCATTAACTTCCATTTGAATCTCAGGCGTTAGATTGGTTGACCCCATTGACTTCCCGCGTGCTTGAGTGGCCCAAATTCATTTGTTTAGCCCTAATCCCCTTTCATTAATTAAATAAATCTTAATTAAACTAATTTAATCAGGACCAACCTCAGCCCTTGGATTAGCGCGCCAGTCAACCTTTTCAAACCCAGTTCAAATCTCCACCATCAGATCTGATTACTTTCCATTTATTTACTTTTATTTTCATTTTCTTTGTATTTAACTTCCATAATTTATTTAAAATAGAAAAATTGTTTTAAAAATTATGAAACTTTTTGTCAAGAGTTTCATTAATTTTTAAAACACAAAAATATTTTTATTTTCATTTTTAGCATTTAAAAAGTATTTTAAAATATTTAAAAGTTTATTTTTAATTGATTAATGAGAATTAATTTATTAAAAATACTTTTAGGTATTTAAAAATCACCAAAAAATTCATGAAATGTTCTAAGACATTTAGAAACATTGTCCAACCTTCAAACCAAATTTATTTTTTGATCTTGATGCATTTTGAGAATTTTTCATTGATTTAAAATCATTTTTATGCATTAATTTGATCCAAAGTTCCAAAAATCATTTCTGCCTATCCATGAAGAGTTGGACATTGATTCTTTTTGCATTGCATTGTGTTTAGCATGTAGTTTGTGAGATTAAATGGCCATGATTTGATCTTTCATTTTCCATTTGTTTGATAATTTTCTTGTTTAGGAACCCTAAAACCCTTAGAAATCTTAAGAAAACCTTAACTTGAAATTGGTTAGGAGTTGAGACCTCTCCTTTGGGCATTGGTTTAGTATAGGATTAGGGGTCCTTTGAGTGGAATTTTCAATTTTTTATCTTAGGGTTTGCTTCTGATTTTGATTTTTGTTTGGTGTATTGTTCATAAACCCTAATTTGGGCTTTCATATGCATCCATCTTACATTCTCTTGCATAACATGACTTGCCATGACATTTCAAGCATCCATTGGATTCATTTGACATCATAAGACATATTGAAAGCATGTTTGATCATTGCATCATGTATTTGCCATGTTGTATGCCATGTGCACTTCATAACTTTTCATGTATGTTCATGGTTCCTAACTTGCTTCATTTGCATTCATGAACTTGTATGATCATTTCCATGTGCTGCCTCATGTTTGTAGCATCTCATAACATCATTAGCATCATGTAAATGCTTCTGGTTTTGTGTCTCATCATGTCATCTCATCCCATTTTGCATTGCATTGCATTTCTTTCCTAACCTTTCAGGTGGTAAGTGACTTTGAGAAGTGAATTTGCCTTCACTTCTCATAACCTCTCTTCATCTCCCTTTTATGCATCCTTGCTGCATTCTTTGTATGTGTGTGAGATTGAGCTTGCTCATTCTTTTTCATCCTACTTTCTTTCTTCAAGTGACTTGACTTCTTGAATGAAGCAAGTTGCTTTGCTTCTCTTGTTTCCTTCCTCTGCTTCCTGGTGGTTCCTTTGAAGTTTCTTCTTGCAAACCTCACAAACCTTAGGAACAACCAAGCATGACAATGATTAGGGTTTTGATTAGTCTCCCCTCCTAGTTTTACCTTTGTGTCTCTTTTGAGTCTTCTCTTCTCATCTCATAATCAGGGACTAAACCCTAAAGGCTTTAAGGCTTTGTGATTAAGTTTATGCCTGCATCCTTATCTTAGGATGGAGTGTATAACTTTAATCCTAAGTGTTAAACCCTTAATGTGTTTAAATCCTTTAATCAATTCACTTAATAATCATCAAGACACCACACTTGTAACTTGGGCCTTGCATTAGGGTTCTAATTCTTCCTTAAGTGGTTAAGAAGGACTAACCCTAGTGTTAATGGACAAGTCCCCCTCAAGTTGTCTTACAAATCATAAAATTCACTTCATCATCTTATCATTAACTAAAATCCACTTAACCAAAGGTTTGTTTTGTCATGAGTTTAATCCCTAATCATGGATTAAGTTGAGGAGCTTTCCTCAGCTTAAACATTCTCATCTATTATCCTTCTATTAGGATGGTGTAATGAGTCTGTTTGATCCCTGATTATGGCTTAATCTTATTACTTAACACTAAACAAAAGCACCAAAAACATTTAAATAATCACAAGTAGGTTAATGATCTTAATCCTATATCAAAGGTGATTAAGTGTGAGAATCTGACTTCACACTTAAGGTATTCTCATTACCCCTAATCAGAGGGAAGATGTGATGAGTTTACTAAATCCATTGGTTTAGGCTTAAGCTCATTAACTTATGACAAACTTTCAAAAGCAATAAAAGATTGAAAATACAAAAAAACAAACAATAATCGTCTCCTCCGGGATTCTTTTCTCATCATCTTCACTCACAAACAAGAACTCGCTTCTTCCGTCTAATGCAAGACAGTTTGCACCTGAGCCAGACAGGTCATACACTTGAGCATAGACAAACAAGCAGTTCACAAGTCAACTCATCTTTCAGTCTCTTTGGGTCGAACTACGGTGTTCTGACTTCCTCATTGCACGAGAGGATACGTAGGCATAACTTAACAGTTATCGAACAAAAGTCTCTGGTTATTCCCCCTCTTTCCAGCTTTATTCTTTTAGCCTCATTATCATGAGCATTTCATCTATGTTCTCACACTGACACATCATTTACACACTTCACTTCTTTTACACTGACACCTGTACATCCTTTTCCAGCTATTTTACACACAAATGGCACTGACACTACCCCTTTAAAACACAAATCTTTTAAGCGTGGATCCCGTCGAGTACGGCGGACAATCTGGGTGCTAATACCTTCCCAGGTTGTAACCAACCCCCTTTCTCAGTCTCTCTAGTTCGCAACCGTCTTATCCATATCTTTTCTAGGTCTATGCAGCATTGCCTTTCCTCCGGGATAAAAATGCCCAGCTGGCGACTCTATTCATCTCCAGTGAGTTCACGGCTGTGTGTTCTCATTGTCCCTCTCGCCGACCGTTCGCGTCTGTACCTTTATTTGGGCCTGGTTCCATTTATCGGGAGCGACAGGTCCTGACAGGGATACCAACAATGGACAAAGATGGTTGTAAACACTTTGAGGCTCCACCGATGTCCTACTCCCTGATTTTGTAGAATCTTCTTCAACTTCAAATGATCCAGTTGAGAACCCTGCAGCCTCCGAGACCGAGGAAGATTCCTGTGGGCTATGATGTTAATGCTCACTATGAGTTCCATTCTGGGGCTCCAAGCCACAATACTGAAAATTGTAAAGCCCTTAAATACAATGTGCATGATTTGATAGACTCCAAGGCAATCAATTTCGCTCTAACCCCGAACTTGTTACAAAACCTCATGCCTCCACATGGAAGGACCGTAGGAGCTATTGATAGTGGGGAAAGCTTGAACCTTGTGTATAATGTCAATGCCTTGAAGACTTCATTGTTAGCCGTGAAGGATTTTCTAGCCCAGAAGGATATATTTCTAGGTTGTGAAGATCAAATTGTGAGAAATCCGTTGATGGTTACGACCGATTGAGATCGGGGATACAAAGAATGATTGACGAGGGCAGTATCCAATTTTATAGTATCGTGAAGGAGGACGAAGTCTCGACTATGACTATCTACTATAATCTAATACAGGTTCCATAGCAAATGTGGCACCCGTGACTTTCACTACTCCTGGACCAATTCCGTACCAAAGCGAAAGAGCAGTTCCATGGTCTTATGGGCCAGAGGTTTACTGTAATGGTCAAAAGCAAGATTTGACCTCTTCTAGCTCAACTCAGCACCAAGTTGAAAATGTTGGCGTTGGAGGGTTATTCATGCCAGAAACGCTAAGAAACAGCGTGGTGCCACCAAGGGACAATGCAGAGGCTCAAGCCAAAGCCAGGGGCATGCAGCCCATGGAGAATGATGCTTCGACGCCAAATCCGGATCCTGATATCATCTTTGACAAGGAAGCAGAATAATTTATGAGGATCATCAAAAAGAGCGATTACAAGATAGTTGATCACTTGCAACAAACTCCCTCCAAGATTTCAATCATGTCGTTGTTGATGTGTTCAGACTCACACAGGAAAGATCTGCTGAAGATTTTAAGCATAGCCTATGTGCCGCAGGATATATCAGTAAACCAGCTTGAGAGGATGGTGTCAAGTGTGAACACCAACCATGGTTTGGGGTTTACAGACATGTACCTGACCACTAAGGGACACAACCATAATCGAGCTCTACACATTTCTATGGAATGTAAAGGAGTTATGATCTCTCATGTGCTTGTGGATATGGGGTCATCCCTGAATGTACTTCCGAAGAAGGCACTGATTAAGCTGGACTACAATGGGGTTGTGCTTAGACCAAGCGTATGGTGGTCTGTGCTTTTGATGGCTAAAAAAGGTATGTCTTTGGAGAGGTGGAGCTAACAATCAAGGTGGGTCCACAGGTTTTCAATACTACCTTCTTTGTTATGGATATCTAACTAGCTTACAACTGTTTACTGGGACGACCCTGGATACATGCAGCAGGGGCTATGTCTTCAACCCTCCACCAGAAGCTCAAATTTGTATAGGAAGGCCAGATCGTTACAGTGTGCGGGGAAAAGGATATCTTCATCAGTCACTTGGCTTCGTTCAAATATGTAGAGATGGACGGAGAGATCGTTGAGACTCCTTGTCAAGCCTCCGAGCCCGTCAGAACCGAGGGCGCATCGTCATCAGCCTCCTTGTCCAAGGATAGGAAGAAAGGAACGTCCATAGCATCCTACAAGTAAGCCTTGAAGGTTGTGGAATCCGATACGAACGAAGGTTGGGGAAAAATGATTGAAGTCCCAGAGAAGAAGGATATGTTCGGGATTAGCTATAATGCTGGCCAGTCGATGCCATATCAGACCTCTAGAGCTCGGAAAGGCCCGATTACCTTCACCAATGCAGGGTGGTTTGATTATGGTAGCATCCGTGTCATGCAGGATGAAACGGTTGATAGTGATTGTGAACTGGACGAGTGGATAAATCCTTGCGTCCCAGGTGTACAACTCAGTAACTGGTCGGTCGAAGCGATCATCTTTGTCACTCAACCAGAAGAGTAATAGCTTTGTGTTTCTATTCTTTTGTATGAAATCTCCATACCTTTCCCGGGGCATAGTAGCTCATTGTAAGTGTTATTCATTTCATAATGCAATAACATCATCATTAATAAAGTGGACGCTTGTGGCATTCATTCATGGTTTCCATGTCTTTCATTTTATTTTTGTTTTAAAAATAAATGGCAATGTTTTTCCATGTCTCCCACTCTTTCTAAATCTAGCATGAATCATCATTCATGAAGATGTACCTCATCAGGTCTCATCAGTGATGACCTTGCTATGGCTCAATATGACTTCGACAATCCAATTTACCTAGCCGACAAGGAAGGTGAAGAAGATTGTGAATTACCGGAAGAATTAGCCAGATTTTTCAAACAAGAGGAGAGGGTGATTCAACCACATGAAGAGGCCATTGAGGTGGTAAAATAGGGTACTGAAGAGGACAAAAAAGAGGTTAAGATAGGGGCTTCTTTATAAGAATCTATCAAAAGCCGTTTAATCTCCACGTTCTGAGAATATGTAGATGTCTTCTCTTGGTCTTACCAGGACATGCCAGGGTTGGACACCGATACCGTAGTGCACAAGCTGTCGCTCAGAGAAGACTTCCCGCCGGTGAAGCAGAAACTGAGAAGAATTCGACCCGACATGGCTATCAAAATCAAAGAAGAGGTGCAAAAGCGGTTTGACACTGGATTCCTGGCTGTGACAAGTTATCCTCCATGGGTTGCAAACATTGTGCCTGTTCCTAAAAAGGATGGCAAGATCAGGATGTGCGTGGACTATCAGGACTTGAATCGGGCGAGCCCCAAAGATGATTTCCTGTTACCACATATTTATGTGCCAGTTAACAATACTGCCCAATTTTCTGTGTTTTCCTTCATGGATGGTTTTTCAGGCTACAATTAGATCAAGATGTCGCCAGATGACATGGAGAAGACCACTTTCATAACCCCATGGGGCACCTTCTGTTACAAGGTAATGCTGTTTGGTTTGAAATATGTTGGAGCTACATACCAATGGGAAATGGTGACTCTATTCCATGACATGATTCATCACCAGATCGAGGTCTACGTCGATGACATGATTGCGAAGTCACAAACAGACGAAGAACATCTAGTCAACCTAGCCACGCTATTTGACAGACTTCAGAAGTTCAGATTGATATTAAACCCGAACAAGTTCACATTCGGGGTACATTCTGGAAAGTTGTTGGGCTTTATCGTCAGTGAATGGGGGATCGAGGTTGACCCTGCAAAAGTGAAAGTGATTCAGGAGATTCCTGAACCAAGAACCGAGAAGGAAGTATGTGGTTTCTTAGGGAGGCTAAACTATATTTCATGGTTCATCTCTGACATAATAGCCACTTGTGAACCTATTTTCAAACTTCTGGGGAAGAATCAGGCCATCACTTGGAATGATGACTGCCAATTATCTTTCAACCGAATCAAGGAGTATTTTCAAGAACCTCTGGTTCTCATACCTATAATTCTAGTGAGACCTTTGATCATGTACCTCACAGTGCTCGAGGGATCAATGGGATGTGTGTTGGGTCAGCAGGACGAGACTGGTCGAAAAGAGTACACAATCTATTACCTTAGAAAAACGTTTACTGATTGTGAGACTCGATACTCATTGCTCGAGAAAACTTGATGAGCTTTGGCATGGGCTGCTCGCCGACTAAGACAATACATGTTGGCTCATACCACTCTGTTGATTTCCAAGATGGACCCTGTAAAATACATATTCGAAAAGCCAGCTCTAATTGGAAGAGTAGCCCGATGGCAAATGATTCTGACAAAATACGATATCCAATACACTTTGCAAAAAGCTATTAAGGGAAGTGTATTATCGGATTACCTGACCCAACAATCAATTGAGGATTACTAGCCAATGAGGTTCGAGTTCCCGGATGAGGACATCATGTTCCTCAAGTCGAAAGACTACGAGGAACCACTCCCGGAGGAGGGGCTAGACCCTGAATCCAAATGGAGTCTAATGTTTGAAGGAGCCATTAACATGAATGGAAGTGTGTAAACACCCCAAATTTGCCCTCACTAAGTTCACACCATGGCTTGTGATATTTTCATTTGCATTAGTTCAATCATATCATATCATGTTGCATTTTTGCTTCACTACATTGGTTCAAAGTCATCTGCATCTAGGGTTTGTGATCTGAGCAATCCATGAGCCATTTGAGCCACTCCAAAGGCCTCTAATCATCTCAAGAGGGTCCATGTATGTTCATTCACCATAATTTATCCTCCAAAGATCAAGGAAGCCAAATAATCACAAGAATTGGCAAAGCATGGAAGCAGAGCCAAGGTTTAACTACACAGATGACCTAAAATTAGGGTTTTGGTTTCAAAGGCCATAACTCCAAATTTTTTGGTCATTCTTGTTTCTATTGGTCTTAATATGTCATAAGGATCATACATACCAAGTTTGATGAAGAAATTCATTGTGGAAGTCATCTGATCACTGGGTACCTTCTTGAGCAAGTCAGAGCCAAATCAGGGCATCTGAGGCCCCCATCAATGGACCCAAAGTGGATTTTTCATCAAATTGAAGTTATATGGTATTTATTTGAGCGTTGAAGTGCTTAGAAGTTCATAAATTTGAATAAAAATGAGCAAAACCAAAAGTTGCCAAAAATGGAAATGACTTGTAATGTAAACTTTCCATTTTGGGAAAGTTTTTCAACCTCCTCTTTCTCAACCAAAAATGCTTCAAATGAAAAATTGTTGGTCATGAAAGTTGTAGATTGGATCATTCCCTTTTCAAAAAGTACAAGAACAAGATCTAATTCATTTTGGAACTCAAGTTATGGCTTTCCAAAGTTGGCAAAAATTACATAATTTCATGTTTCATGCCAAAGAGGGATTTTTGCAAAACCACATGCCAAGCTATTTTGTGACTTCAAATTGACTTCTAATCATCATACAAACATAACACATTGCCTAAAACTCAGAATTGGCCCAAGAATTTCCAAATTCCATGACTTGCACATAAAGAAATCTCAAAAGGGACAAAGGTTCACAAATTTGCAAAACCTCCCATAACTTTATCACAACTTGCTGATTTGCCTCAAAGAGATTTCCATGGACATCCTTGAATCTTGCTGCACCAGACACCCCTTTGTCCTTGGCCTAAAACAACCCATACCTAAAAGTACAACTTTGTTGACTTTTTTGCAAGAAGGCCATACCAATCAGCATAGCCCACACCAACTCCACATACCTATCACAGCTTGATATGTGGACAAAATGAAACTCATAACACACAAGAACTAAGCCTGAAACCACAACATTGCCATAGTTCACAAAAACTCCCTCTCTTTGCATTTTGTTTCGAAACTCTCAGCACAAACATCAAAACTTAAAACTTCTTCCACCATTCATCTCCAAATTCATCACTAATCATTTCCCACCCATCAAAACAGCCTGAAACCACCTCAAACCAAAATACGATTTTCACCAACTCTGAACTGAAACCTCCAAAACACTCCATACAAACTTGTTTCAAGCTTACCAGAAGCATCAAGGAGTTCATTGGAGTGGAAAAGCACAAGGAAGGAGGCCAGAAAGCCCAGAATTCGAAAGCTTAACCTCAGGTAACATGATGAACAATTTTTCCTGAACCTTGTTTTCTTGTTAGAATATTGTTCTATGTGTTGCCCTGATCATGGGAATGTGTTTAATTTCGAAAATGAGCCAGAAACAAGCATTTTATGTTGCTCTGAAACTTTTTCCCTAAACTTGTTCTTCTTTGATTCTCTTTGTGTGAGTGAAATAAATTGTTTATGATGATGGATTCTTGTTGTTTGATGTTAGAGGATGAGTTCTGGAGATTTTGGCATGATTTTGTAGCCTAGGGAGTGAGATAGAGAATTTTCAGGGAAGGTGTGGCCGGAGAAGATGACCGGAGGTCATTTCCGGCCACCTGAAAGTCATTAACCTAATTAATTAGGGTTAGGGCATTTTTAAACGTGGGCAGTTGGATCCTTCTTCCCGCGCGTGAATGTGTGGACCAGATTGAGTCATTAGTTATTAATTAGGTTTATTTCATTAATTAAATAGGATTAATCAGATTTGAATGTGGGTCGTTAGATAGCGCGCCAGTCAACCAACACAAACCCAGTTTTAATCCAGGCCACCCATCCTGCATATTTCTCATTTGTTTTAATTCTATTTCATTTTTTCTTATTTAATTTGTACGAATTTTTAAAAATAGTAAAAAACATTAAAAAATTCTGAAATTTTTTATCAAACCGTTTATTAATTTTCAGAACCCAAAAATATTTTTATTTTTATTTTTTGCATTAAAAATATATTTTTAAATCATTTAAATGTTATTTTTAATTAGTTAATCAGAATTAATTAATTAAAAATACATTTAAGTATTTAAAAATCACAAAAAAAAACCAGAGAATATCTTTGAACATTTAGAAGCATTTACAAACTCACCACACGAATTTATTTTTGGTTTTGATCATGCTTTTACATTTTTTATTGAATTAGGGTTCTTAAATTGTTCATTTTCAAACCCTAACTTCAAAAATTAATAACTTTTAAACCAATTTGAGTTTGTGAATGATTCTTTTTGCATTGTTCTATGCATGGCTTCTAGTTTCTAAAAAACAATTTTGTTTCATTTTTATCTTTCATTTTCAATTTGTTTGGCATTTTACCTTAAGGATCACGCTTAAAACCCTAGAAACTTAGGAAATTCATAACTTCCTTTAGGTTTAGCTTCTGACCCCCCCCCCCCTTTGGATGGTGAACTAGTATAGGTTTAGGGTTACTTTGAGTGAATTTTCAATTTTTTATCTTATGATTTGCTTCTGTTTTTGAGTTTTGCATCTCACATGTTCATATAACCCTAATTTTGCATCTTCACTTGCATTCATCTTACATATTCTTGCATCCATGAACTTGCCATGACATTTTGTGCATCCACATGACATATAAGACATCTTAGGACACATTGGATTCATGTTTGATCATTGCATCATCCATTTTCCATGTTATGCATTCATTTCATTTCATGTGCATTCATGGACTTTCATGCTTCCTTCATGCTTCATTTGCATTCTCATTCTTTGTATGATCATTCACATCTCATGACATGCATTCATATCATCTCTTAGCATCATTTGCATCATGAACATGCTTCTGGTTTTGTTTTTCATCTTTGCATTTCATTCCATTTCCATTTCATTTCATTTCCTTTTGCTAACATTTCTGGTGGTAAGTGTTTTGAGAAGTGAATTTGCCTTCACTTATCATAATCTCTTCTCATCTCTCTTATGCATTCATTGCTGCATTTTGTATATGTATTAGAGTGAGCTTGCTCATTCATGTTCCATCCTCACTTTCTTTCTTCAAGCAACTTATCTTCTTAAGTGAAGTAAGTTGACTTGCTTCTCCTGCTTCTCTTCCTTCCATCTTTGCTTCTTCCTTGGTGGTTCCTCTTGAAGACTTATTGCAAGCCTCATAAACCCTAGGAATACCCAAGCATGATCACAATTAGGGTTTTATTATTCCCCTATTAGTTTTACCTTTGTGTCATCTCTTTGGGTCTTCTCTTCTCACCTCTTAATCAAGGACTAAACCTTAAAGGTTTTAAGGCTTTGTGATTAAGGTTATGCCTGCATCCTTCTCTTAGGATGGAGTGTATAACTTTAATCCTAAGTTTCAAACCCTTAATGTGTTTAAATCCTTTAATCAATTCACCTAATAATCACTAAGACATCAAGCTTGTAACTTGGGCCTTGCATTAGGGTTCTAATTCTTCCTTAAGTGGTTAAGAAGGACTAACCCTAGTGTTAATGGACAAGTCCCCCTCAAGTTGTCTTACAAACCATAAAATTCACTTCTTAATCTTACCATTAACTAAAATCCATTTTAATTAAGGCTTGTTTTTTCATGAGGTTAATCCCTAATCATGGATTAAGTTGAGGAGCCTTCCTTAGCTTAGATGTTCTCATCTATTATCCTTCTATTAGGATGGTGTAATGAGTCTAAATCCTTGATTATGGCTTAAACTCATTACTTAACACTAAACAAAAACTCCAAAAACATCTAAATAAATGCAAGTAGGTTAATGATCTTAAACCTACATCATGGTGATTAAGTGTGAGGTGCTTACTTTATACTTAAGGTATTCTCATTACCCCTAAATAAGAGGGAAGATGTGATGAGTTTGCTAACCCTTGGTTTAGGCTTAAGCTCAATTTCCTATGACAAATTCAAAAAACAATAACAAAACTGAAAACACAAAAAACAAACAATAATCGGCTCCTCCGGGATTCTTTTCTCATCATCTTCACTCATAAACGAGAACTTGCTTCTTTCATCTAATGCAAGACAGTTTGCACCTGAGCCAGACAGGTCATACACTTGGCAATCATGTTATTTGGATGACATGATCGCCAAGTCCCTCACAGAAGAAGACCACCTGGTAAATCTGTTGAAGCTATTCAAGCGTCTGAGGAAGTACCAGCTGAAGCTAAACCCCAACAAATGCACATTCAGGGTACGATCCAGTAAGTTGCTAGGGTTCATTGTAAGTGAAAAGGGAATTGAAGTTGACCCTGACAAAGTCAAAGCTATTCAAGAGATGCCTGCACCGAAGAATGAGAAAGAAGTTCGGGGGTTCTTAGGTAGATTGAACTACATTTCACGGTTCATATCTCACCTTACTGCAACCTATGAGCCCTTGTTCAAGTTGTTAAGCAAAAAACAGACAGTCAGGTGGAATGAAGACTGCCAAAGGGCTTTTGACAAAATCAAGGAGTACTTACAAGAGCCTCCAATCCTTATGCCTCCAGTTGAAGGAAGACCTCTAATAATGTACTTGACAGTATTAGAAGAATCAATGGGGTGTGTGCTGGGCCAGCATGACGAGTCTGGTCGAAAGAGTATGCAATATACTACCTAAGCAAAAAGTTTACCAATTGTGAACAATGTTATTCACTGCTCGAGAAAACTTGCTGTGCTTTAGCGTGGGCTGCTCGCCGACTAAGACAGTATATGTTGAGCCACACTACCTTATTGATCTCAAAGATGGACCCAATCAAGTACATATTTGAGAAGCCAGCACTTACCGGAAGGGTTGCAAGATGGCAAATGATTCTGACAGAATATGACATTCAGTACACATCTCAAAAAGCTATCAAAAGCAGTGTATTGTCTGACTATCTTGCTGAGCAACCTATTGATGATTACCAGCCTATGAGATTTGACTTCCCTGATAAAGACATCATGTTCATAAAAGCAAAAGATCATGAAGAGCCTGTTCACACTGAAGGGCCTGACCCAGAAGAAGAATGGACAATGATGTTAGATGGGGCTGTTAATATGAATGGTCGCGGTGTTAGTGCAGTACTCATTACACCTAAAGGAGTTCACATGCCTTTCTCGGAAAAACTCACCTTTAATTGCACTAACAACGAAGCTGAATACGAAGCATGTATCATGGGTCTTGAGGAAGCCATTGACCTCAGGATCAAGACTTTAGCTGTATTCAGAGATTCAGCTCTGATAATCAATCAAACCAACGGCAAATGGTATACTCACCAGGAGAATCTGATTCCATATCGGGATTATACGAGGAGATTACTGACTTTTTTCACCACAGTCAAGCTTGAGTACATCCCTCGAGATGAAAATCAGTTTGCAGATGCTCTGGCTACCATTTCTTCCATGA
Organism: Lathyrus aphaca; assembly: GCA_963966055.1. Lineage (NCBI taxonomy): Eukaryota > Viridiplantae > Streptophyta > Magnoliopsida > Fabales > Fabaceae > Lathyrus > Lathyrus aphaca. The sequence continues at coordinate 46,835 of CAWYPZ010000231.1, read as the reverse complement.
TCAAAGTTCAAGCTGCCAACTTTATGCCTCAGATTTCAGTATCCAGACTTGACAGACCATCATACGTATTTTCCGTAGACATTGCTAAAGATGATAAGCCTTGGTTCTATGACATAAAATGCTTCTTGGAGGATCAAACATACCCACCTGGGGCATCATCCAATGATAAGAAGACATTAAGAAGGCTAGCTGGTAGTTTCTTCCTGAATGCTGATGGTTCCTTGTACAAGAGAAACTTTGATATGGTACTTCTCAGATGTGTTGATAAGGCAGAAGCAGACTTGTTGATGCACGAGGTGCATGAAGGATCATTCGGTACCCATGCTGGAGGACATGCAATGGCTAAGAAATTGTTAAGATCAGGCTACTACTGGATCACAATGGATGCAGACTGTTGTGCTTATGCCAGAAAGTGCCACAAATGCCAGATTTATGCAGACAAAGTGCATGAGCCTCCAAATCCTTTAAATGTGATGTCTTCACCTTGGCCCTTTTCCATGTGGGGCATTGACATGATAGGAAAGATTGAACTGACTGCTTCAAATGGCCATAGATTCATCCTGGTAGCCATTGACTATTTTACCAAGTGGGTTGAAGCAACTTCATATGCAAATGTCACCAGGCAAGTGGTAGCCCGATTCCTAAAGAGAGACATTATCTGTCGGTATGGAGTGCCTGAGCGAATCATTACTAATAATGGTTCCAACTTGAACAACAAAATGATGGTAGAAGTGTGCCGGGACTTCAAGATCCAACATCACAACTCTTCTCCTTACAGGCCAAAGATGAATGGCGCTATTGAGGCAACAAACAAGAATATTAAGAAGATTGTGCAAAAGATGGTGGTCACCTACAAAGACTGGCATGAAATGCTACCATTTGCCTTGCATGGGTACCGTACATCAATTCGAACGTCTACTGGGGCAACACCGTATCAACTTGTGTATGGTATGGAGGCAGTCCTACCTGTTGAAGTTGAATTACCCTCGTTGCGGGTACTGATGGATGTCACGTTGAATGAAGAAGAATGGGTCCGTTCTCGGTACGATTAACTGAATCTGATCGAAGAGAAGAGATTAGCTGCAATCTATCATGGGCAGTTATACCAGAAGAGAATGAAGAAAGCCTTCGATCAGAAAGTCAGGCTTCGGGAATACCAAGTAGGAGATCTTGTGCTGAAAAGACTCCTTCCTCCTCATACAGACCACAGGGGCAAGTGGACTCCGAATTACGATGGTCCATTCATAGTAAAGAAAGTTTTCTCTGGTGGAGCACTGATGCTCACTATAATGGATGGTGAAGATTTCTTGTCCCCTGTGAATTCAGATGCAGTTAAAAAATACTTCGCATAAAATGACCCGTTGGACATAAAAACAGAATGTAAGTCAAGGCAAAAATAGGGCATCCCGGCGAGTCAAAAACAGAATAAAAGACTCGGGAAAAAATAAGGGAAAATAAAGAAAAAATGTACACCCGCTGAGTTGAAAAGCCGTATTGGACAGCTCAGACAAAATTGGGTATCCTGATGGATTGAAAACCCGAAAGGGCGATCCACGCAAAATAAGGGAATAAGCGAACAACTGCATTCTGAATTCGTCTGTATCGCTCACAGCATGGCAAGCTTCGAAGGGTTAAAGCATCGGTCAGAAATAGCCTTCTTCAGAAAGCAGGATGAGAAGAACGTCAAGGTCATACGGGTCATAGCAAAGAGAAGCTCATTGAAGCGTCACCAACATTGCCAGCACCTTCATTTTTCTCAATTTGTAACAATCTCCTCATTTCATGAGATTCGTTTATTTGACTGTATTTTGCCAATTCAGGGCACCCAAATTAATAAAATCAGATTTTCATTCACACTCCGTCTTGTACATTTAATTCATTTGCGAAATGTCCGATATCTCTGATATAATGTTTGCATAAAAAACAGATGTGCCTTTAATCACATGCTTGCAGGAAATATTTTACTTACTCCCGGGAGTGTCTAAATTCCTATGACGGATTCCGGTAAGGGATACCTCAGGATACTTGTGCGTTTTCTTTGTCATAACAGGATTGCAGGTATTCAGAGTGCAACATGGGGCATGAAAGGTGTTCCCCAGCAAAGCTGCCAAATCATTATCTCCTCAATGCATCTTCCAAACAGCACCAAAAGTGCTTCTCCCCATCAGAGCTGCCAGGCATCACTTTTCTAGCACATCTTCCAGAGCAGCACCAGAAGATGCTCATATCCCCAGCTGAGTTGTCAGATATCCTCGTCCTCAGCAGGATCCCCGCAGAAATCTCTAGGAAGATCGTTCATAGATCTTTTCCTCCCCAAGCCGAGTACTAGACAGGGAACCACCTCCCCACAGAGCTCCAGCCTCTCCCAGAAGAGAAATGTCTGAATTTCCCACACAACAAAGTGATGAAAGCATCCACAATACCCAACTGGGTTATCTCATTACCAAGATAGATCTATCAGTGACCTATTTCCCCAATCAAAGTCATACATCTTATTAGATCTACTAATGATCTCATCCCCAACTAGGATATTCTTTCAAGCATATCAGTCAGAGATCTCCGCAGGCAACGGGACCCGAATCCCGGATCAGTATCTTTTGCATAATCATAGCATTTACATCATATTTCCCCTCAGAGCGTAGCATTCCGTCTAATACGGAGCATTACGGCAAATATCAAACATATTGCATAATCACAAGTCACGTTTTGAATCAGTCACCTGTGTATACCAACATTCCGTCAGCAATGTACATAAAGACTCACAGTCCCAGCAGAAAGCCAGAGCTTCCCCTTTTCACTCACAAATACATGTTAATATATACTCTTTTCGACACCCGTCTGTGTCATATCATTCCCCTGTAGATATAAACCACAAACAAATATCTATACACTCTCTGGACACTCGTCCGTGTCACCACTCCCCAACATGTTTGCCTAAACAGTTGTCGTAAACCAAACATTTGTTTATAATACACTTCTTTCGACACTCGTCTGTGTCATCTTATCTCTAAAGATCATCAGATTACCTTTTACATTTATAAGTTCATAACTTATACACTTTCTCTTATGACACCCGTCCGTGTCATACTCTCCCCAGCAAGTTGGATACTCGTCTGTGTTTCACTCATGATTATCTTTACTCATACAGATACTCATCCGTATCTTGTATACACACTTGTTTTCCCCTCAAATTCAACACTCGTTCGTGTTCTTTGTTAACCAGTTGGTACTCGTCCGTATCATCATCTCTGAACATGCGTCAGTGTTTGTTTCTACCTGTCTGTATCATAGTCTTAAGGATGCTCGTCCGCATCTTTAATCTATACATAGTGTCAAACACTTATACTTTTTGTTTCTTGGATGTAAACACTCGTCCGTGTTTACTATTCCCCAGCGAAGTCCCTAGCAAAATTTCTTTTTTATCTGGCATTCGTCCTATGTCATGGTACTTTCGGCAGCCGTACCCTGCCAGGTGATCGTCCTTCACCTTTTGATGATCGTCCTTCATCATTCCCCCAACGGAGTCTCCATTATTGGAACCCTTCTCTATCCGGCATTCGTCCTATGTCGTGATATTTAGCAGCCGTCCCCTGCTAGGTGATCGTCCTTCACCTCTTGATGATCGTCCTTCATCATTTTATCCGATGGCCGTCCCCATCGTTGATCTTGTTATCTGACATTCGTCCTATGTCATGGTAAACCTCGAGAGCAGCCGTACCCTGCTAGGTGATCGTCCTTCACCTCTTGATGATCGTCCTTCATCATGCTTATCCGATGGCCGCCCCCATTGTCGACCTTTTCCATCCGGCATTCATCCTATGTTGTAATATTTTCGGCAGCCGTACCCTGCCAGGTGATCGTCCTTCACTTTGGATGACCGTCCCTCATCCTTATCCCCAACAGAGCAGCCATCCCCTGCTAGGTGATCGTCCTTCACCTTTGATGACCGTCCCTCATCATTTATTTCGTTAACCTGATGGCCATCCCCATCATTGATTTCACCTTTAATCCCCAGAGAATCTTGTTTCTTTACCTGATGGCCATCCCCATTATGATCTCTTTAAATCCCCAGCATGTCGGCCGTCCCCGTCATTTCTATATCCCCAGCAGTCGTCCTCTGCTCGATGGTCTTCCTTCATCGCCTGCACTTGATAATAATATTATACTTTCTTTTACAATCTATATCCCTTCTCTTCTTCACACCCAGTGAGTGCAAATTTTGGACTGTCTTTGGTATTCAACCACAAGTTATCTTGTTTGCCTGTTAAGTTGTCGCTTACATCCTGCACAGCTAACTCATGCTTGAATAGGGGCAGCTGTAAACACCCCAAATTTTCCCTCACTAAGTTCACACCATGTCTTGTGATCTTTTCATTTGCATTAGTTCAATCATATCATATCATGTTGCATTTTTGCTTCACTGCATTGGTTCAAAGTCATCTGCATCTAGGTTTTGTGATCTGAGCAATCCATGAGCCATTTGAGCCACTCCAAAGGCCTCTAATCATCTCAAGAGGGTCCATGTATGTTCAATCATCATATTTTATCCTCCAAATATCAAGGAAGCCAAAGAATCACAAGAATTGGCAAAGCATGGAAGCAGAGCTAGGGTTTAACTACACAGATGACCTAAAATTAGGGTTTTGGTTTCAGAGGCCATAACTCCAAATTTTTTGGTCATTCTTGTTTCTATTGGTCTTAATATGTCATAAGGATCATACATACCAAGTTTGATGAAGAAATTCATTGTGGAAGTCATCTGATCACTGGGTAGCTTCTTGAGCAAGTCAGAGCCAAATCAGGGCATCAGAGGCCCCCATCAATGGACTCAAAGTGGATTTTTCATCAAATTGAAGTTATATGGTCTTTATTTGAACGTTGAAGTGATTAGAAGTTCACAAATTTAAAGAAAAATGAGCAAAACCAAAAGTTGCCAAAAATGGAAATGACTTGTAATGTAAACTTTCCATTTTGGGAAAGTTTTTCAACCTCCTCTTTCTCAACCAAAAATGCTTCAAATGAAAAACTGTTGGTCATGAAAGTTGTAGATTGGATCATTCCCTTTTCAAAAAGCACAAGAACAAGATCTAATTCATTTTGGAACTCAAGTTATGGCTTTCCAAAGTTGGCAAAAATCACATAATTTCATGTTTCATGCTAAAGAGGGATTTTTGCAAAACCACATGCCAAGCTATTTTGTGACTTCAAATTGACTTCTAATCATCATACAAACATAACACATTGCCTAAAACTCAGAATTGACCCAAGAATTTCCAAATTCCATGACTTGCACATAAAGAAATCTCAAAAGGGCCAAAGGTTCACAAATTTGCAATACCTCCCACAACTTTATCACAACTTGTTGATTTGCCTCAAAGAGATTTCCATGGACATCCTTGAATCTTGCTGCACCAGACAGCCCTTTGTCCTTGGCCTGAAACAACCCATACCTCAAAGTACAACTTTGTTGACTTTTTTTCAAGAAGGCCATACCAATCAGCATAGCCTACACCAACTCCACAGACCTATCACAGCTTGATATGTGGACAAAATGAAACTCATAACACACAAGAACTAAGCCTGAAACCACAGCATTGTCATAGTTCACAAAAACTCCCTCTTTTTCATTTTGTTTCGAAACTCTCAGCACAAACATCAAAACTTAAAACTTCTTCCACCATTCATCTCCAAATTCATCACTAATCATTTCCCACCCATCAAAATAGCCTGAAACCACCTCAAACCAAAATACGATTTTCACCACCTCTGAACTGAAACCTCCAAAACACTCCATACAATCTTGTTTCAAGCTTACCAAAAGCATCAAGGAGTTCATTGGAGTGGAAAAGCACAAGGAAGGAGGCCAGAAAGCCCATAATTCGAAAGCTTAACCTCAGGTAACATGATGAACAATTTTTCCAGAACCTTGTTTTCTTGTTAGAATATTGTTCTATGTGTTGCCCTGATCATGGGGATGTGTTTATTTTCGAAAATGAGCCAGAAACAAGAATTTTATGTTGCTCTAAAACTTTTTCCCTAAACTTGTTCTTCTTCGATTCTCTTTATGTGAGTGAAATAAATTGTTTATGATGCTGGATTCTTGTTGTTTGATGTTAGAAGATGAGTTATGGAGATTTTGGCATGATTTTGTAGCCTAGGGAGTGAGATAGAGAATTTTCAGGGGAGGTGTGGCCGGAGAAGATGACCGGAGGTCATTTCCGGCCACCTGAAAGTCATTAACCTAATTAATTAGGGTTAGGGTATTTTTAAACGTGGGCCGTTGGATCAGTCTTCCCGCGCGTGAATGTGTGGACCAGATTGAGTCATTAGTTATTGTAAACACCCCAAATTTGCCCTCAGCCATTCACACCATGGCTTGTGATCATTCTCATATGCATAAACACAAACATATCATCTCACAGTACACTGTTGATTCACTGGATAGTTTCTAAGGCATCTGCACCTAGGGTTTGTGATCTGAGCAATCCCAAAGCATCTTGAGCCATTCCAAAGGCCACCAATCAAATCAAAGGGGCCCATGTGTGTTCTTATATCATGTTACATCCTCACAAAGTCAAAATTGCAGAGGGATCACAAGAACTAGGGTTTGAGTGGATGCAGAGCCAGGAGGAACTGCACAGTTGACTGAAAATTAGGGTTTTGATTTCAGAGGCCATAACCCCAAATTTTTTTGGTCACTCTTGTTTCCATTTATCTCTATATGGTATAGGGAGTATGCATATCAATTTTCATGAAGAAATTCCATGGGGAAGTCATCTGATCAAGAGTTGACTTTTCAGACAAGTCAGTGCAAAATCAGGGCATCTGAGGCCCCCAATGACCCAACCAATGGATGATCTTCATCATTTTTGAGTGTATATGATCTTTATTTGATCATGGAGGAAGGTTGAAGTTCATAAAAATCAAGAATTTAGGGTTTTTGCAAATGTTGACTTTTTGGGCATAGTTGACTTTTCAAGAATGCATCATTTTAGGTCAATTTTCAAGCCTTGATTCATGACCCAAAAAGGCTTCAAATGGAAAAACTTTGGTCATGAAAGTTGTAGATCTCATCTTTCCCTTTTCAAAAAGTACAAGAACATGACCAAATTCTTCTTGGATCAAAAGTTATGGCAATGCAAAGTTGGCAAAAATCACTTATTTTCAAGATGTGCACTAAGTGGAAATTTTGCAAAAACTTTGAATCAATGCATTAAGTGACCTCTAGTTCATCTCAAACCAGCATGTAAACATTCCCTAAGTCATGAAAATCAGTTTTGGACCAAGAATGCCCATGGTTTATGCTTGATTAGCCAAAAAAGTCACATGTGAACCAAAGGTGCAACAAGTTGCAAAACACTCATGATCACTTCTCACAACTTGCAACATTGGATGCTGACCTTGCTAGCTCACTCTCCACCCCATGCTGCGCCAGCCCTAGCCTTGTACCCAGCCTAGATCAAGCCATGCTTTCTCTTACAAAGAAATGGACATTTTGCAAAAAGTAAACTTACCAATCACTATAGGCCAGGTCACATCATCTGACCTATAGGATTAAAATAAGTTATCAATTTGCAAGCTAAACATAACAAGAGCTAAGGCTGAAACCACACCATTCATCACTTACAAGAAAACCTTCCATTTTGCAACTTCTATCGAATCTCTCTACACAGCCTGAAAACACACAAACTAACTTCACCATTCATCTCACCTGGCCTCATAGATCACAAAGCACCCAAAGCCCAAGCTTGAAACAGCCAGAAACTCCTGCTGCCATCTCTCACCTCAGTTTGCAGCTTCACTTGAAACTATCACCATAGCCCACAAACATCAAAACAAACCTTGCAAAGCTTCTCAACACACTTCATAGATCACAAACAACCCCTTTTCACAGCCTGAAAGTGCCAAGATCACCATAGCCATTGTTGACTGAACTGAAGCAGTTCCATTCGAATCTCCCTCTCCAGCCAACACAAACTCATTTTGAGCATTCAAACACACTTGGGGGATCAAGTAGAGCAGCTTGCATCAAAGGAAACAGCCAGAAAGTTCCTAAATTGAAAGCTCCAAATCTCAGGTAGCTCGAAATCAATTTTTCCAGAAATCACTTTTATTGCTACAAACTTGATCTTCATGCTTGCCTGATCATTCTGGTACCTTTAGTTTTTGAAATGGTTTCGTTTTGAGCATTTAATTTGTGTTTGAAGCTTACGAACCCTAGAACTAGTTCCTTTCGATTCATCTTGTTTAGGTTAGATAAATTTGTTTTGAGAGAGGGGTTTGATTCGTGAGAGTGTTAGGATCATTTCTCTGGCTTTAGATTTCATTTATGTTACATTTTGAGGAAGTTGGGTGATTCTCAGGTGAGAGCTGGCCGGAGAAGACGACCGGAAGTCTTCTCCGGCCACCTGATTGTGATTAGGGCTTAATCCAGTGATTAATGCTAGTTTGAATTCTGGCCGTAGATACGCGTTGACTGGTTGACTTCCCACCCTTTTTGATGGCCAGGATCTGTCCCATTAGCCCTAATCCACGTGTTAGGGTTAATTAATCCATGTTTTATTTAATTTAATCTGAAGCAATCTTGGCCTCTCATTCTGGCGCGCAGTCAATGCCTTTGAATCCAGAGCGCATCCTGGCCATTCATCCTGCTTACTTTCATTTTCTTTTAACTTTTATTCATATTTATTTCATTTAAATTGCACAATTTATTTAAAATAGTTAAAAAATCATAAAAATTATGAAACTTTTTCTTTAAGGTTTTATTAATTTTTATGACACAAAAACATTTTTATTTTATTTTTTATCATTAAAAAAGTATTTTTAAATATTCAAAAGATTATTTTTAATTGATTAATGAGAATTAATTAATTAAAAATACTTTTAGGTATTTAAAAATTACAAAAAAATTCATGAAATGTTCTAAGACATTTAGAAACATTGTCCAACCTTCAAACCAAATTTCTTTTTTGATCTTGATGTATTTTAAGAATTTTTCATGGAATTAAATCATATTTTATGCATCATTTTGATCATGTGTTTAAAAATTCATTTCTGCCTTTTGGTGAAGGTTGAGACATTGATTCTTTTTGCATTGTTTTCCATTTGACATGTAGTTTCAAGGATAAAAAGGCCATGGTTTGATCTTGCATTTTCTAATTGATTGGCATTTCTTTTGTTACAAACCCTAAAAAGCCCTAATAACTTGCAAAATTCATAACTTGAGTTTGGTTGAGGGTTGAGAGTTCCCCTTTGGGCAGTGATTCATTATAGGTCTAGGGTTTCTTTGGGTACCATTTTCCATTTTTTAGGTTAAGGTTTGCTTCTGTTTTTGGTTTGTGTTTGATGTTTGATCCATGAACCCTAATTTGGACTTTCATTTGCATCCCTCTTGCATTTCCTTGCATAACATGACTTGTCTTTGCATTTTGTGCATTCTTATGATTCATTTGACATTTTAAGACATGTATGAAGCATCTTTGATCATTGCATTGCATGTTTGCCATGTCATTTGTCTTGTATGTTTCATAACATTTCATGTTTGTCCATGCTCTTTAGCTTGCATCATTTGCATCCATGATTTTGTATGAACATCTCATTGTCTTGTCTCATGTTCATAGCACTCCATAGCATCATCATCATCATCAACATGCTTCTGGTTTTTGCTTATCATATCATCTCATCTCATTTAGCATTGTATTGCATTTGTTTCTAACATTGCAGGTGGTAAGTAACTTGAGAAGTGAATTTGCCTTCACTTCTCATAACTTTTCTTTTCATCTCTCTTGCATACCTTGCTGCATTTTTATGTGTGTTTGAGTTTGAGCTTGCTCATTCTTCCTCCTCCCACTTTCTTTCTTCAAATGACTTGACTTCTTGAATGAAGCAAGTCACTTTGCTTCTCTTGATCTTGTTCATCTGCTTCCTGGTGGTTCATCTGAAGATTGTTCTTGAAAACCTCACAAACATTAGGACCAACCAAGCATGATAATGAATTAGGGTTTTGATTAGTCTCCCCCATAGTTTTTACCTTTGTGTCTCTCCTTGAGTCATCTTCCCTCACCTCATAATCAGGGACTAAACCCTCAAGGCTTTAAGACTTTGTGATTAAGATCATGCCTGCATCCTTCTTTTAGGATGGAGTGTATAACTTTAATCCTAAGTCTTGGACCCTTAAGGTGTTGAACTCTCTTAATTAATCCATCTAATAATCATCAGGACATTACACTTGTAACTTGGGCCTTGCATTAGGGTTCTAATTCTTCCTTAATTGGTTAAGAAGGACTAACCCTAAAGTTAATGGACAAGTCCCCCTCAAGTTGTCTTACAAATCATAAAAAACACTTCATCATCTTGCCATTAAAATAAAATCCACTTAATCAAAGGCTTGTTTTGTCATGAGTTTAATCCCTAATCATGGATTAAGCTGAGGATCCGTCCTCAGCTTAAACACCCTCATCTATTATCCTTCTTTTAGGATAGTGTAATGAGCCTGTTAAATTCCTGATTATGGCTTAACCTCATTACTTAACACTAAACAAAAATCACAAAAACATCTAATTAATCACAAGTAGGTTAATGATCTTAACCCTACATCAAAGGTGATTAAGTGTGAGAATCTGACTTCACACTTAAGGTAATTCTCATTACCCCTAATCAGAGGGATGATGTGATGAGTTTACCAAATCCATTGATTTAGGTTTAAGCTCATTATCTTATGACAAACTCCAAAAAGAAATAAAAGACTGAAAACACAAGAACAAACAATAATCGCCTCCTTCGGGATTCTTTTCTCATCATCTTCACTCACAACCGAGAACTTGCTTCTTCCGTCTAATGCAAGACAGTTTGCATCTGTGCCAGACAGATCATACACTTGAGCATAGACTGCAAGCAGTTCACCAGTCAATCCTTTCAGTCTCTTTGGGTCGAACTACGGTGTTCTGACTTCCTCATTGCACGAGAGGATACGTAGGCATAACTTAACAGTTATCGAACAAAAGTCTCTGTATATTCCCCCTCTTTCTAGCTTTATTCTTTAGCCTCATGATCTTGAGCATTTCACTCTGTTCTTACACTGACACTTTCATACTTCACATCACTTATACACTTTACACTGACACCTGTACATCTTTTCCAGCTATTTTATACACAAATTGCACTGACACTACCCCTTTAAAACACAAATCTTTTAAGCGTGGATCCCGTCGAGTACGGCGGACAATCTGGGTGCTAATACCTTCCCAGGTTGTAACCAACCCCCTTTCTCAGTTTCTCTGGTTCGCAAACTGTCTTATCCGTATCTTTCTAGGTCTATGCAGCATTACCTTTCCTCCGGGATAAAAAATGCCTAGCTGGCGACTCTTTTCACCCTCCAGTGAGTTCACGGCTGTGTGTTCTCACTGTTCCCTCTCGCCGACCGTTCGCGTCTGTACCTTCATATGACCCTGTTTCATTTGTCGGGAGCGACAGCTTGGCGACTCTGCTGGGGAACCTTATACTGCAACCAGGGCTTCTGGTTCTTTTTGTGGGTTCCTCCTAGCGCTTGAGTGATTTGTGTTTATTGGGGGTGTTATGTGCTTGTTTGTGCTTGTATTTATTTTTATTCATTGCTTTATGTACAGTTACTTTACTGCTTTCTTTATTGCATTTATATATATCATACTGTCATGCTGTCTGTGCTGGATCTGGTTTTGTTTTAGTGGGTGGGGTTCTATTGAGAGCCAAGGTCCTATACCTGGGACCTGAGTGACACCTAGGCTAGAGTGAATCATATTCTTTCCCATTCCATTTCGGTCTGGTGCGGGAATATGAAACACGGTTCAGATATGGGTTTCTTCTTGAGAACTCTGTGCTATAGATTTCCTGTAGTGCTAGGGGGATCTGGGAAGCCTGCTAAGTCTGGATGACCTTTTAGTATTGACCTTCAGAAATTGAGGTGAATTAGAGGAGGAATTGTTATGGTTATTGTAAACACTGTACCTCCGGGTTAGAAGTGTTTACACTTCTCATAACTGATCCAAGTCTGAGGATCCTTGTTCTAGATCACTACCTGTGAGGGGGTTGGGCTGTTTACAGGTTTGCAGGTACCTTGACCTCAGAATACCCTGTTACTTTGACTTTGTTAAGAATGCTCCATGTTGGATAGTTCTTGTGATTCTAAAACCCTGGACATGTGGCTCTTTATTTGAGTCCCCCACCTTGGTTACTGGATTTATGGACCTCCATCCGGAATTCTTGAACACACATGGATCTATATCAAGGCAGTTTATCCAGATCCAGCTCAGTCACAAACCCTTTGCATATCATTTGCATACATCCTCATTGCATCATATTAACATGTGCTTATTTGTTTTTCAGGGTATCCATTTTCATCAGGTTTTGGTTTTGACCCCATCTGCAGCTTTGACCCATCTTCACCAGCATCTGCTTCAGTTTAGCTGTCTGCTTCAGCACCAGCCAGTCAGTGGTTTTCTCTACTTCAGCATTGTCATCAGCACTCTACCCAGTCTTCAGCATCATGGCTCCAAAGAAAAGCAATATCACCTATCATTTCTTCCAACCAGACTTGTCAGACATCAGGAGGGTCCAAACCCTGATAACCCCAGATCACATACCTCTGTTCAGGGAGCATTATGGGGATATACTTGACTTGGTTATAGACATGGACCCATCTCAGAGGAGCCTGATCCATACCTGCATCCAGTTCTATGACCCCCCATTAAGGTGTTTCACCTTTCAAGACTTTCAGTTGGGACCTCTCTTAGAAGAATATGCATCTTTGGTTGGTTTGCCTATCAAGAGAGAAATTCCTTTTAACCCTGAAAGGGTCTTTCCCAGCAATGGAGAGATAGCAAGAGCTTTGCACCTGGAACCTGCTTTGATTGAGCAGCATATGACCTCTAAAGCTGGGATCCCTGGTTTTCATCTGGACTTCCTGATTTCTCAAGCTAGTTTGAAGGCCTCCCTGGGGGATTGGAGAGCTGTTTGTGCATTGTTGGCCTTGAGTGTATATGGAATTGTGTTGTTTGCAGATGAGCCCAGATTCATCAGCAAGAATGCCATCCACCTGTTCATCCTGAAGAACCCAGTGCCAACCTTGTTGGGTGACCTCTATTACTCAGTACATCAGAGGAATGAGAAACAGAGGGGTAAGCTAGTGAGGTGTTGTGCTCCACTATTCCATGCTTGGCTTCTCAAGCATCTACCCAGGACAGATGCATTCCTGAATCCTCATCAGCAAAGCAACTGGGCTAAGAGGCTCACTACTCTCACTGCAGCAGACATCAGATGGTGCACCCAAGGCACCAAGGGCAGAGATATGATCACAAGCTGTGGGCATTTTCCCAATGTACCTTTGGTAGGAGTTAAGGGAAGTATCAACTACAACCCCCTGCTGTTCAAGAGGCAATTAGGCTATGCACTGGTTCATGCTCCTAGGGAACAAGACCTGGTTGAGACCCTCTACTGTGAGAACAAGATCAGTTTGACTGTTGTTAGGCAGGCTGCCTGGGCCTGGGATCATGTTCAAACTAAGGGAATCACCATTCTGGGGAAATGCAATAATGTGGCATCAGCCCAATATCATGAGTGGTCCTATGCTAGGGCCCAAATCTCAGGATTGCCCTTCACCATCAAAGACATGCCTGAGTCATCATCAGCACCACCCCCTGCTACTGTCAGTTTGGAAGAGTTTGAAGGCTTGAAAGAAAGAAATGAGAAGCTATCCCAAGCCCTGCAGAAGACCCTCAGGGAGAGGAGTGAAGGTGTAAGGGAGATTGAAAGATTGGAGAAGCTGAGAGTGGAACACTTGACTAAGATTGAGAAGTCTGGAGACTATATCAACAAGTCTAAAGCTGGTGAGCAGATTCTGAAAAATGCTTGTAAAGAAGCCCAGTTCCAAAGAGCAAGGACAGACTTGTACTTGAAAGAGAGTCAGGCCAGGTGGGTCCGGATCACTGAAGCCCGTACTCTAGAAGACAAGAGAGTTCAAGATAAGATGGAGCAGATGGAAAAAGCCCTGGCAGCAGCCCAGGAGGAAATTTCAGAGTTAAAAATCAAAGCTGGAGTGAAGAAATCCAAAGACCAAAGCCAGAACAAGAAGTTGACTACAGCTGTTGCAACAAGAAACCTTCTCATCAGGAATCTTACGGAGCATCCGGCTGATCCTGTGACCGAAGCACTTCTTAAGGAAGTTCGCGAGGATGAGTTTGGCCTTGGAGTCTGATTATTTGCTTGTTGTTGTTCCTTTTCCATGTACTTTTGCTTTTGGTGATGTATTTTTGACCCCTTAGAGGGCTAGTGTTGTAAAAAATGAACAATTTGTATTATTTTACCTTTGTAATATATTTGTGTTTGTTTCCATCTGGGTTCACTTCAAAAGCAACTTCAACAGCATCATCTTCAAGGGTCTGGACGGGTCAAAACTGAAGACCAAGCCGGATATCTTGATAGCAAATAAGCATACTGCATTGCATACTAACCCTTTTGTTTGTTTTGTAGGTTTTGTTTTATTGTTTCTAACCTCTGTTGTGATATTCAGGAATTATTGCTCGCCGCAGGCTATTCCCTCTCAACAGGCCACACAGGTACCCTACAAGAAACAACCTTCCGGGCATCCAGATGGACCAGTTGCAGCAAGACCTCAATGAGGCCAGAACCCAGATGGCTAATGAAAGGGTGGAGATGAGAACCCAAATAACTCAATTCATGGAAGTGATGAATAATTTAGCTCAAAGCCAGGAGAGGCTTAGAGTTCTGGTAGAGGGGAGAACTCAAGATGACCCCCATGTGGGAACTGCTGGCACCAGTAACAATGAAAGGGTGCAACCACATGTTAACCCCCCTATATTTGGTCCACACCTACATCCTGAGATTCATATTCCTGCAAACGTTCAAGGAACAGCCACTGCAGCCAGAGTACTTCAAGAGGATCCTCAGGAGGATCAGTTTACAGTCATGGGTGCTGGAGAGGAAACCTATGATAGGAGATTGGATGAGTTGGCTGAGAAGTTGAGGTCTTTGGAATCCCAAAATTCTTTGGGGTTCGATGTCATGGACATGGGTTTAGTAGAGGGGGTCAGGATCCCTCACAAGTTCAAGCCTCCATGTTTTGAAAAGTATAATGGGACTTCTTGTCCTCGAACCCATCTGCAATCTTTTCTCGGAAGATTAAAAGCTTACACCATGGACGAGAAATTGTGGATGTTCTACTTCGAAGATAGCTTGACTGGAGCATCAAGGGAATGGTATTCCCACTTGACAAGGGCAACTGTAAGATGCTGGAAGGACCTGGCAGAGGCCTTCATCCGACAGTATCAATACAACTTAGACATGGCACCCAACAGGACTCTCCTAATGGGAATGTCACAGTCGTCAAGGGAAAGTTTCCGAGAATATGCCCAGAGATGGAGGCAATTGGCTGCTGCTGTTCAACCACCAATGTCTGAGAGAGAAATGGCAGACATGTTTATGAACACTCTCCAGGGAACGTATATTGACAGGTTGGCTGCTTTCTCGTCCACTAGCTTCGCAGATGTTGTTATAGCTGGGGAGAGAATTGAAAGCCTGTTAAAAATGGGTAAAATTTTCGATAACGGCGCCAGTTCGTCCAGCAGTACAAGGAAGCCTTTTGCAGGCCCTAGAAGAGCTGGCGAGACCAATGCCATTCATACCAACAGGGGTAGGCCCCAATATGTTCAAAAGTCCATAGCAGCAGTCACTATCCCTGCTCCAGCACATCCTCTGCCAGTCTATCAACCTCCTCAACAAAACTTCCAACAACAACCTCCGTATCAGCAGAACCAATATCCTCCAAGGAACTACAACAACAACAACTCCAACAACAACAATCAACAGAGGCCATTCCAACAAAGGCCCTCTCAAGCTAATCGAGTGATCGACCCGATTCCAATGCCGTATGCTGCTTTGCTGCCACAGCTTCTGAAACTCAACCTAGTTGAGCTAAGAACGTTGGCACCTCCGGATCCCAACAGTCTACCAAGAAACTATGACTCTAATGCTAGGTGTGCTTTTCACTCAAACGCGCCTGGTCACAGTACAGAAAAATGCAGGGCACTGCATATGAAGGTACAAGACTTAGTAGACTCCAAGGCTTTGAACTTTGCACCTCCGCCCAACGTCAACAAAAACCCAATGCCACACCATGGTGGTCCCCGAATTAATGCTATCGAAGAAGACCAACCGTCTTATTTGATAACCAGCGTGGATCAGATCAGGACACCATTGGTAGAAATCAAGGCTCAACTCCGTGAAAGCAATATATTTCCGGGGTGTGAACTAGGGTGCCCATACTGCAATATTTCTTGGAATGGGTGTGAAGACTTGAGGAATGGCATTGACAGCCTTATTCAGAGTGGCTTACTGCAGATCACTACATCATTCCCGGCAAACCCGACGACTTCATCAGCAATGGTTTCAGATCCTCCTACAAATACAGCAGCAATTGTTCCCAACAATTCATCAGCAACATCAGCAAGTACTTCATCTGTTCTACCCAATGATCAGTTTTCAACAGTTTCTCCTGCTACAACTTCAGCTTCAGTCCACTTCGACTCCCCATCAACAACAACAACAGTTCTTCCAACAGAACCTTCTACAACACCAGCAAACAATCACGAAGATGTCTCCACTGTTACCATATTCTACGATCCAGAAAACAATTCCGCTTATCATTCAGAAGGTGTTGCTCCCACTAGAGCACCAGTTACAATCTTTTATGATCCACAGACAATAACAGTCCCCTCAGCAGCAGCAATCAGTCCAGTCACCGTCACGGTACCTGGACCTGTACCATATGAAAGCAATAGGGCCATCCCTTGGCACTATGGCTCTGACTTGTACTGTGAAGGGAAAAGAATCACTCTGGAAACATCATCACCTGCACCACAAGTTGATAATGTGGGGGGAGGCGGAGGCTTCACTCGAAGCGGACGTCTCTTCGCTTCACAAGTCCAAAGACCCACTGCCGAAGCAGAAGCTGCTGCCAAGGCAAAGGGTAAAGGACCGGTGCAGGAAGATCCAGCTGCCAAAGAAGCCCTGAAGACTCCATTTGATCAGGAAGTTGATGAGTTTATGCGGATCATCAAGAAGAGTGATTATAAAGTTGTGGATCAACTTCACCAAACTCCATCCAAAATCTCCATCCTCTCACTGCTCATGTGCTCCGAAGCCCATCGGAATGCACTACTGAAAGTCCTGCACGCAGCTTACGTGCCAGAGGAGATTACTGTCAACCAGTTGGAAACGGTGGTTGGGAATGTTACTGCTAGCAACGGGCTAGGGTTTACCAATTCTGACTTGACAGTGGATGGTCGTAACCACAACAAAGCCTTGCACATAACTATGGAATGCAAAGGAGCTGTCCTTTCTCATGTGCTGGTGGACACAGGTTCCTCCCTGAATGTCTTACCAAAGAAGGCTCTGGTGAAGTTAGAATATGATGGATTGGCATTGAGACCCAGCAACCTGGTGGTTAGAGCTTTTGATGGCTCAAAGAGATCGGTTCTGGGAGAGATTGAGCTGCCCGTGACAATTGGCCCGCAGACTTTTAAAACTATCTTTTATGTGATGGACATTCAGCCCGCCTACAGCTGTTTGTTGGGTAGACCCTGGATTCACGCCGCTGGCGCTATAACGTCTACCCTTCACCAAAAGTTAAAATTTGAGTGGGAGGGACAAGTTGTCACAATCTGTGGAGAAGAGGACATCTTTGTTAGCCACCTGGCAACCTACAAGTACATTGAAATGGATGGAGAGATCCATGAAACAATGAGCCAGGGGTTTGAAGCGTTGAATGTGAATGAAGCATCTGCTGTATCTGGTACCCCGATGTCGTCTTATCAACAAGCCCGGAAGGTTGTTGAAGAAGGAACTGCCCAAGGCTGGGGCAAGGTTTTAGCTGTGGAGGAGAAGAAGGACAAATTTGGGTTGGGTTACAGACCAACTCAACATCAAGCAAAGGCTGCTGCAGAGCCTGGATTTGTCAGTGGGGGAATGCTTACCCCTGATGCTATCAACTGTCTGGAAGACGAGCTGGAAGAGGAGCGCAATCTGGAGAATTGGATTCGTCCAAAGATCCCGGGGAGCAGTGTCTCGAACTGGTCTTCCCAGGAAATTATAAGAGTTACTCGATCAGAGTAATTATTATTTCCTGTATTTTTAATATAGCATGCATCAAAGTCTTGCATCTTGCCCAAGATGACAAGACTCATTTTGTAATCAGGGCCATCTGTACTTTTGTGCAAACAAGATTAAATTAATGAAATATCAGACAATCTTTTTGCAAACGAGTCTTTTTCTTTTCTGCTCACTGTTTTTCCATTTTTCTTTTTGTACAAAAATAAATGGCGGTGTTTTCAAAATGATAACTTCATTTCACTTTTTTCTAAAGCAAGATTAAAATCAATCACTAAAATGAACCGACTTAACCCTTGCAGAGAGTGCCTTCCAGACAGCACCGACAACAGCACAGCTATGACATCGTATGACTTTGACAATCCGATCAATCAAGCTGATGAAGGGGTTGATGAAGAATATGAGCTTCCTGAAGAGCTAGCCAGGTTGCTGAGACAGGAGGAAAAAGTTATTACTCCTCATCAGGAGGAGATTGAAGTGATTAATCTTGGTACGGAGGAAGACGTGAAAGAAGTCAAAATCGGGGCCTACCTGCAAGACTCAGTGAAGAGACAGCTGATAGATCTGCTTCAAGAGTATGTTGATGTGTTTGCTTGGTCCTACCAAGATATGCCAGGGTTGGATACCGATATTGTTGTGCATAAGCTGCCTTTGAGGGAAGAATGCCCACCAGTCAAACAGAAGTTGCGCCGAACTCGCCCAGACATGGCTATGAAAATCAAGGAAGAGGTACAAAAGCAATGGGACGCCGGGTTCCTTGCTGTGACTAGCTATCCTCCGTGGGTTGCTAACATAGTACCTGTGCCTAAGAAGGACGGAAAAGTAAGAATGTGTGTTGATTACCGGGATCTGAACAGAGCCAGCCCGAAAGATGACTTCCCATTACCTCACATTGATGTATTGGTGGATAACACGGCTCAGTTCTCGGTATTTTCCTTCATGGATGGATTTTCGGGATACAATCAGATCAAGATGTCACCTGAAGACATGGAGAAGACAACATTCATCACACCTTGGGGCACGTTCTGTTATAAAGTGATTCCATTCGGACTGAAGAATGCTGGTGCAACGTATCAACGGGCTATGGTGACATTATTCCACGACATGATCCATAAGGAAATAGAATGTTATGTGGATGATATGATCGCCAAGTCCCTTACAGAGGAAGATCACCTGGTAAATCTGCTCAAGTTATTCAAGCGTCTGAGGAAATACCAACTAAAGTTGAACCCCAACAAATGCACATTCGGGGTGCGATCCGGTAAGCTGCTGGGCTTTATTGTAAGTGAGAAAGGGATTGAAGTTGACCCTGATAAAGTCAAAGCTATTCAAGAAATGCCTGCACCGAAAACTGAGAAAGAAGTTCGAGGGTTCTTAGGTCGATTGAACTACATTTCACGGTTCATATCTCACCTTACAGCAACTTGTGAACCCTTATTCAAGCTGTTAAGAAAGGAGCAAACGGTCAGGTGGAACGAAGACTGCCAGAAAGCTTTTGACAAGATCAAGGAGTATTTGCAAGAACCTCCAATCCTTATGCCTCCAGTTGAAGGAAGACCTCTGATTATGTACTTGACAGTATTAGAAGAATCGATGGGGTGTGTACTAGGTCAGCATGACGAGTCTGGTCGAAAAGAGTATGCGATATACTACCTAAGCAAAAAGTTTACCGACTGTGAACAGCGTTATTCACTGCTCGAGAAAACTTGCTGTGCTTTAGCGTGGGCTGCTCGCCGACTGAGACAGTATATGTTGACCCATACTACTCTATTGATCTCAAAAATGGATCCAGTTAAGTACATTTTCGAGAAGCCAGCTCTTACCGGACGGGTTGCAAGATGGCAGATGATTCTCACAGAATACGACATACAGTACACATCTCAGAAAGCCATCAAGGGCAGTGTACTATCTGAATATCTTGCTGAGCAACCCATTGATGACTACCAGCCTATGAGGTTCGACTTCCCCGATGAAGACATCATGTTCATTAAAGCAAAAGATCATGAAGAGCCTATTCACACTGAAGGGCCCAACCCAGAAGAAGAATGGACTATGATGTTTGATGGGGCTGTCAACATGAATGGCCGTGGTGTTGGTGCAGTACTCATTACACCTAAAGGGGTTCACATGCCTTACTCGGCAAAGCTCACTTTCAACTGCACTAATAACGAAGCTGAATACGAAGCTTGCATTATGGGTCTTGAGGAAGCCATTGACCTCAGGATCAAGACATTGACCGTATTCGGAGATTCAGCTTTGGTAGTCAATCAGACCAACGGAAAATGGTACACCCACCAAGATCATCTGATACCTTACAGGGATTATACAAGAAGGTTATTGACTTTCTTCACAACAGTCAAGCTTGAGTATATCCCTCGGGACGAGAATCAGTTTGCGGATGCTCTTGCTACCATTTCATCCATGATCAAAGTTCAAGCTGCTAACTTTGTACCTCAGATTTCAGTATCGAGACTTGATAGACCAGCATATGTATTTGCAGCAGATATTGCTAAAGATGATAAGCCTTGGTTCCATGACATCAAGTGCTTCTTGGAGGATCAAACGTACCCACCTGGGGCATCTTCCAATGATAAAAAGACTTTAAGAAGACTTGCTGGAAGTTTCTTTCTGAACACTGATGGATCTTTATACAAGAGGAACTTTGATATGGTACTCCTCAGATGTGTTGACAAGGCAGAAGCAGAGTTGTTGATGCATGAAGTGCACGAAGGATCCTTTGGTACCCATGCAGGAGGGCATGCCATGGCTAAAAAGTTGTTAAGATCAGGCTATTACTGGATCACAATGGATGCAGACTGTTGTGCTTACGCCAGAAAATGCCATAAATGCCAGATTTATGCAGACAAGGTGCATGTGCCTCCCAATCCCCTGAACATAATGTCTTCACCATGGCCCTTTGCTATGTGGGGCATTGACATGATTGGCAAAATTGAGCCAACTGCTTCGAACGGCCACAGATTCATCCTGGTCGCCATCGATTATTTTACAAAGTGGGTTGAAGCAGCCTCATATGCAAATGTCACAAGGCAAGTGGTAGCCCGATTCTTGAAAAGAGATATCATCTGTCGATATGGAGTTCCCGAGCGAATCATTACTGATAATGGTTCCAATCTCAACAACAAAATGATGGCTGAATTATGCCGGGATTTCAAGATCCAACATCACAATTCTTCTCCTTACAGGCCAAAGATGAATGGCGCTGTTGAGGCAGCCAATAAGAATATCAAGAAGATTGTGCAGAAGATGGTAGTCACTTACAAAGATTGGCATGAAATGCTACCGTTTGCCTTGCATGGGTACCGCACATCAATCAGGACATCCACTGGGGCAACACCGTATCAACTTGTGTATGGTATGGAAGCAGTCCTACCTGTTGAAGTTGAACTACCCTCCCTACGGGTACTGATGGATGTTAAGCTAAACGAAGCAGAATGGGTGCGGGCCCGATACGAACAACTAAGTCTGATCGAAGAGAAAAGATTGGCTGCGATCTGTCACGGGCAGCTATATCAGAAAAGAATGAAGAGAGCCTTCGATCAGAAAGTCAGGCACCGAGAGTACCGGGTGGGAGATCTTGTGTTGAAGAGAATCCTCCCTCCTCATACAGACCACAGGGGCAAATGGACTCCGAATTATGAAGGACCATTCGTCGTAAAGAAAGTTTTCTCTGGTGGAGCACTGATGCTCAGCACCATGGATGGTGAAGATTTCCCGTCCCCTGTGAATTCAGATGCAGTTAAAAAATACTTCGCATAAAATGACCCGCTGGACATAAAAACAGAATGTAAGTCCAGGCAAAAATAGGGCGTCCCGGCGAGTCAAAAACAGAATAAAAGACTCGGGCAAAAATAAGGGAAATAATTAAAAAAATGTACACCCGCTGAGTTGAAAAGCCGCATTGGACAGCTCAGGCAAAAATGGGTATCCCGATGGATTGAAAACCCGAAAGGGCGATCCATGCAAAATAAGGGAATAAGCGAACAACTGCATTCTGAATTCGTCTGTATCACCTACAACTTGGTAAGCTCCAAGGGATCAAGCTGCAATCAGAATCAACTCTCTCCAGAAAGCAAGACGAGAAGAACGTCATTGTCATACGAGTCATAGCAGAAGAGGAAGCTCCTTGAAAGCATCGCCAGCACCGCCAGCACTTTATTTCTCAATTTGTAACAATCTCCTCATTTCAGGAGATATGTTTCTCTGACTGTATCTTGCCAATTCAGGGCACACGAATTAATATAATCAGATTTTCAGTCATGTCTCGTTTTTTACATTTATGTTTTGCAAAGAGTTGTCTGATGTCTCTAAAAACACAATTGCATAAGTGCAGATGCCTCTCTCTAAAAATAAAACACATGCTTGCAGGGAATATACTTACTCTCGAAAGTACTTATTTCCTATGACGGAATCTCAGTAAAAGATACCTCGGGACCATTTGTGCGTTTCTTTATCTTTGCAGGATTGCAGGTATCCAGAACACAACTTGGGGCATACAAGTTACGTCTCAGCAAGCTGGCAAATCTACAAAAGATATCGGCATCCGAAATGCTCTATCCCCAGCTGAGTTGCTCCCCATTGCTCTCCCCAGCTGATTTGCTCCCCATTGCTCTCCCCAGCTGAGTTGCCTCTCACTTCCCCAGCCGGGTTGCCATTCTTCCTCAACAGAATACAGAAATCAGGGAATCATCTCCCCACAGAGCTTCAGGCCTCTATTCAGAAGAGCAGCGCACGAAGAAGTCACAACAGAGAGAGAGAAAGCTTCTACAAACCCCAGCTGGGTCCCGTATTATAAGAATATGTCAATCGATGACGTATATCCCCAAGCAGATACAACTATAGATCTATCAATGATCTCATCCCCAGCTGGGATGTTCACTTCAAGCAGATCGATCAGAGATCTTTGCAGCGACGGGATCCGAATCCCGGATCGGTGCCTCTTTGCATAATCATAGCATTCGCGTCATATTCACCCCCAGAGCGTAGCATTCCGTCTAATACGGAGCATTACGGCAAAAAAATCAAATGCATAGCATAATCATAAGTCATGTTGTGATTTGAACACTTGTAAATATTGACAATCTGTCGGCATACAGAATACATCCCCATCAGAGTCCCAGCAAAAGCAGTTGCCCCATATCACAAACACCAGTGCATATCTCCTTTTTGATACCCGTCCGTATCATCATTTCCCAGCAGGTTGCCTGAATACACTTTACAAACCAAGATCACCAGTATTGCAGATACATCCTGACACTCGTCCGTGTCGTGTCACCAGCAGAAAGCCAAAGACACCCTCTTTGCACTTACATATACCTATACACTTTCCTGACACCCGTCCGTGTCATATCCCCAGCAGATAAACACCCACCTATACATTATATACTCACTACTCATTGGTACACCTACTCAGATACTCGTCCGTATCTTATATACACCATGTATATCCCCGCAGATTCGACAGTAGTCCTTGTTCTTTGTTAACCAGTTGGTACTCGTCCGTACCATCATCTCAGAACATTGCGTCTAATGTTTGTTTCTACATGATACTCGTCCGTATCATAGTCTTAAGGATGCTCGTCCGCATCTTTAATCCATACACCGTGTCAAACACTTATGTCTTCGTGAATATAGATGCTCGTCCGTGTCTACTATTCCCCAGAAGGATACTTTCAGATGCAACACTCGTCCGTGTTCCTTGTTAACCAGTTGATACTCGTCCGTATCATCAGCTCTGAGCACGTGTCATTTTGTTTCTACATGATACTCGTCCGTATCATAGTCTTAAGGATGCTCGTCCGCATCTTTAATCTATACACAATACCAAACACTTATACCTTTTGTTTCTTGGATGTAAACGCTCGTCCGTGTTTACTATCTCCCCAGTAGATCGCAGTCAAATTTCCTTTTTATCTAACACTCGTCCTGTGTTATGATAAACTTTGAGAGCAGCCGTCCCCTGCTAAGTGGTCGTCCTCCACTTCTTGATGGTCGTCCTCCATCATGCTCATCCGATGGCCGTCCCCATCGTTGATTTTAGCAGCCGTCCCCTGCTAGGTGGTCGTCCTCCACCTTTTGATGATCGTCCTTCATCACTTTATCCAATGGCCGTCCCCATTGTTGATTTTAGTTGTCTAACACTCATCCTGTGTTATGATAAACTTTGAGAGCAGCCGTCCCCTGCTGAGTGGTCGTCCTCCACTTCTTGATGGTCGTCCTCCATCATGCTCGTCCGATGGCCGTCCCCATCGTTGACCTTTTCTATCCGATGGCCGTCCCCATCGTTGATATTTTGGCAGCCGTACCCTGCCAGGTGGTCGTCCTCCACCTTTGATGGTCGTCCCCATCATATTTCTTTTATGCCCAACAGAGCAGCCGTCCCCTGCTAGGTGATCGTCCTTCACCTTTGATGGCCGTACCCCATCATCTGTTTATTTCATTTATTCTTTAACCCGATGGCCGTCCCCGTCGTGGTCCCTTTTCTTTTTTTAACCCGATGGCCGTCCCCATCGTTGGTTACTTTACCTTTGTGAACTTGATGGCCGTCCCCGTCATGTTTCACCAATCCCCAGAGAATGTTACTACTTTATCTTAATGGCCGTCCCCA
Source organism: Lathyrus aphaca (assembly GCA_963966055.1). Lineage (NCBI taxonomy): Eukaryota > Viridiplantae > Streptophyta > Magnoliopsida > Fabales > Fabaceae > Lathyrus > Lathyrus aphaca. The sequence goes on along the minus strand of CAWYPZ010000231.1, from coordinate 22,054 downwards.
TCATATTATCTTAGTTTTTCCAGCTAGTCGGCCGTCCCCGTCTTAGCTTTATCTTTTATCCCCAGCATGTCGGTCGTCCCCGTCATCGCTTTATTTTACACACTTTCCCCAGCATGTCGGCCGTCCCCGTTTACCCAGCAGTCGTCCTCTGCTCGACGGTCGTCCTCCGTCGCCCACACTTTACAATATACTTTATTTGCTTTTACAATCTATATCCCTTTTCTTCTTCATTTCTGTGAGTGCAAATTTTGGACTGTCTTTGGTATTCAACCACAAGTTATCTTGTTTGCCTGTTAAGCCGCCGCTTACAACCTGCACAGCTAACTCATGTTTGAATAGGGGCAGCTGTAAACACCCCAAATTTGCCCTCACCCATTCACACCATGGCTTGTGATCATTCTCATATGCATAAACACAAACATATCATCTCACAGTACACTGTTGATTCACTGGATAGTTTCTAAGGCATCTGCACCTAGGGTTTGTGATCTGAGCAATCCCAAAGCATCTTGAGCCATTCCAAAGGCCACCAATCAAATCAAAGGGGCCCATGTGTGTTCTTATATCATGTTACATCCTCACAAAGTCAAAATTGCAGAGGGATCACAAGAACTAGGGTTTGAGTGGATGCAGAGCCAGGAGGAACTGCACAGTTGACTGAAAATTAGGGTTTTGATTTCAGAGGCCATAACCCCAAATTTTTTTGGTCACTCTTGTTTCCATTTATCTCTATATGGTATAGGGAGTATGCATATCAATTTTCATGAAGAAATTCCATGGGGAAGTCATCTGATCAAGAGTTGACTTTTCAGACAAGTCAGTGCAAAATCAGGGCATCTGAGGCCCCCAATGACCCAACCAATGGATGATCTTCATCATTTTTGAGTGTATATGATCTTTATTTGATCATGGAGGAAGGTTGAAGTTCATAAAAATCAAGAATTTAGGGTTTTTGCAAATGTTGACTTTTTGGGCATAGTTGACTTTTCAAGAATGCATCATTTTAGGTCAATTTTCAAGCCTTGATTCATGACCCAAAAAGGCTTCAAATGGAAAAACTTTGGTCATGAAAGTTGTAGATCTCATCTTTCCCTTTTCAAAAAGTACAAGAACATGACCAAATTCTTCTTGGATCAAAAGTTATGGCAATGCAAAGTTGGCAAAAATCACTTATTTTCAAGATGTGCACTAAGTGGAAATTTTGCAAAAACTTTGAATCAATGCATTAAGTGACCTCTAGTTCATCTCAAACCAGCATGTAAACATTCCCTAAGTCATGAAAATCAGTTTTGGACCAAGAATGCCCATGGTTTATGCTTGATTAGCCAAAAAAGTCACATGTGAACCAAAGGTGCAACAAGTTGCAAAACACTCATGATCACTTCTCACAACTTGCAACATTGGATGCTGACCTTGCTAGCTCACTCTCCACCCCATGCTGCGCCAGCCCTAGCCTTGTACCCAGCCTAGATCAAGCCATGCTTTCTCTTACAAAGAAATGGACATTTTGCAAAAAGTAAACTTACCAATCACTATAGGCCAGGTCACATCATCTGACCTATAGGATTAAAATAAGTTATCAATTTGCAAGCTAAACATAACAAGAGCTAAGGCTGAAACCACACCATTCATCACTTACAAGAAAACCTTCCATTTTGCAACTTCTATCGAATCTCTCTACACAGCCTGAAAACACACAAACTAACTTCACCATTCATCTCACCTGGCCTCATAGATCACAAAGCACCCAAAGCCCAAGCTTGAAACAGCCAGAAACTCCTGCTGCCATCTCTCACCTCAGTTTGCAGCTTCACTTGAAACTATCACCATAGCCCACAAACATCAAAACAAACCTTGCAAAGCTTCTCAACACACTTCATAGATCACAAACAACCCCTTTTCACAGCCTGAAAGTGCCAAGATCACCATAGCCATTGTTGACTGAACTGAAGCAGTTCCATTCGAATCTCCCTCTCCAGCCAACACAAACTCATTTTGAGCATTCAAACACACTTGGGGGATCAAGTAGAGCAGCTTGCATCAAAGGAAACAGCCAGAAAGTTCCTAAATTGAAAGCTCCAAATCTCAGGTAGCTCGAAATCAATTTTTCCAGAAATCACTTTTATTGCTACAAACTTGATCTTCATGCTTGCCTGATCATTCTGGTACCTTTAGTTTTTGAAATGGTTTCGTTTTGAGCATTTAATTTGTGTTTGAAGCTTACGAACCCTAGAACTAGTTCCTTTCGATTCATCTTGTTTAGGTTAGATAAATTTGTTTTGAGAGAGGGGTTTGATTCGTGAGAGTGTTAGGATCATTTCTCTGGCTTTAGATTTCATTTATGTTACATTTTGAGGAAGTTGGGTGATTCTCAGGTGAGAGCTGGCCGGAGAAGACGACCGGAAGTCTTCTCCGGCCACCTGATTGTGATTAGGGCTTAATCCAGTGATTAATGCTAGTTTGAATTCTGGCCGTAGATACGCGTTGACTGGTTGACTTCCCACCCTTTTTGATGGCCAGGATCTGTCCCATTAGCCCTAATCCACGTGTTAGGGTTAATTAATCCATGTTTTATTTAATTTAATCTGAAGCAATCTTGGCCTCTCATTCTGGCGCGCAGTCAATGCCTTTGAATCCAGAGCGCATCCTGGCCATTCATCCTGCTTACTTTCATTTTCTTTTAACTTTTATTCATATTTATTTCATTTAAATTGCACAATTTATTTAAAATAGTTAAAAAATCATAAAAATTATGAAACTTTTTCTTTAAGGTTTTATTAATTTTTATGACACAAAAACATTTTTATTTTATTTTTTATCATTAAAAAAGTATTTTTAAATATTCAAAAGATTATTTTTAATTGATTAATGAGAATTAATTAATTAAAAATACTTTTAGGTATTTAAAAATTACAAAAAAATTCATGAAATGTTCTAAGACATTTAGAAACATTGTCCAACCTTCAAACCAAATTTCTTTTTTGATCTTGATGTATTTTAAGAATTTTTCATGGAATTAAATCATATTTTATGCATCATTTTGATCATGTGTTTAAAAATTCATTTCTGCCTTTTGGTGAAGGTTGAGACATTGATTCTTTTTGCATTGTTTTCCATTTGACATGTAGTTTCAAGGATAAAAAGGCCATGGTTTGATCTTGCATTTTCTAATTGATTGGCATTTCTTTTGTTACAAACCCTAAAAAGCCCTAATAACTTGCAAAATTCATAACATGAGTTTGGTTGAGGGTTGAGAGTTCCCCTTTGGGCAGTGATTCATTATAGGTCTAGGGTTTCTTTGGGTACCATTTTCCATTTTTTAGGTTAAGGTTTGCTTCTGTTTTTGGTTTGTGTTTGATGTTTGATCCATGAACCCTAATTTGGACTTTCATTTGCATCCCTCTTGCATTTCCTTGCATAACATGACTTGTCTTTGCATTTTGTGCATTCTTATGATTCATTTGACATTTTAAGACATGTATGAAGCATCTTTGATCATTGCATTGCATGTTTGCCATGTCATTTGTCTTGTATGTTTCATAACATTTCATGTTTGTCCATGCTCTTTAGCTTGCATCATTTGCATCCATGATTTTGTATGAACATCTCATTGTCTTGTCTCATGTTCATAGCACTCCATAGCATCATCATCATCATCAACATGCTTCTGGTTTTTGCTTATCATATCATCTCATCTCATTTAGCATTGTATTGCATTTGTTTCTAACATTGCAGGTGGTAAGTAACTTGAGAAGTGAATTTGCCTTCACTTCTCATAACTTTTCTTTTCATCTCTCTTGCATACCTTGCTGCATTTTTATGTGTGTTTGAGTTTGAGCTTGCTCATTCTTCCTCCTCCCACTTTCTTTCTTCAAATGACTTGACTTCTTGAATGAAGCAAGTCACTTTGCTTCTCTTGATCTTGTTCATCTGCTTCCTGGTGGTTCATCTGAAGATTGTTCTTGAAAACCTCACAAACATTAGGACCAACCAAGCATGATAATGAATTAGGGTTTTGATTAGTCTCCCCCATAGTTTTTACCTTTGTGTCTCTCCTTGAGTCATCTTCCCTCACCTCATAATCAGGGACTAAACCCTCAAGGCTTTAAGACTTTGTGATTAAGATCATGCCTGCATCCTTCTTTTAGGATGGAGTGTATAACTTTAATCCTAAGTCTTGGACCCTTAAGGTGTTGAACTCTCTTAATTAATCCATCTAATAATCATCAGGACATTACACTTGTAACTTGGGCCTTGCATTAGGGTTCTAATTCTTCCTTAATTGGTTAAGAAGGACTAACCCTAAAGTTAATGGACAAGTCCCCCTCAAGTTGTCTTACAAATCATAAAAAACACTTCATCATCTTGCCATTAAAATAAAATCCACTTAATCAAAGGCTTGTTTTGTCATGAGTTTAATCCCTAATCATGGATTAAGCTGAGGATCCGTCCTCAGCTTAAACACCCTCATCTATTATCCTTCTTTTAGGATAGTGTAATGAGCCTGTTAAATTCCTGATTATGGCTTAACCTCATTACTTAACACTAAACAAAAATCACAAAAACATCTAATTAATCACAAGTAGGTTAATGATCTTAACCCTACATCAAAGGTGATTAAGTGTGAGAATCTGACTTCACACTTAAGGTAATTCTCATTACCCCTAATCAGAGGGATGATGTGATGAGTTTACCAAATCCATTGATTTAGGTTTAAGCTCATTATCTTATGACAAACTCCAAAAAGAAATAAAAGACTGAAAACACAAGAACAAACAATAATCGCCTCCTTCGGGATTCTTTTCTCATCATCTTCACTCACAACCGAGAACTTGCTTCTTCCGTCTAATGCAAGACAGTTTGCATCTGTGCCAGACAGATCATACACTTGAGCATAGACTGCAAGCAGTTCACCAGTCAATCCTTTCAGTCTCTTTGGGTCGAACTACGGTGTTCTGACTTCCTCATTGCACGAGAGGATACGTAGGCATAACTTAACAGTTATCGAACAAAAGTCTCTGTATATTCCCCCTCTTTCTAGCTTTATTCTTTAGCCTCATGATCTTGAGCATTTCACTCTGTTCTTACACTGACACTTTCATACTTCACATCACTTATACACTTTACACTGACACCTGTACATCTTTTCCAGCTATTTTATACACAAATTGCACTGACACTACCCCTTTAAAACACAAATCTTTTAAGCGTGGATCCCGTCGAGTACGGCGGACAATCTGGGTGCTAATACCTTCCCAGGTTGTAACCAACCCCCTTTCTCAGTTTCTCTGGTTCGCAAACTGTCTTATCCGTATCTTTCTAGGTCTATGCAGCATTACCTTTCCTCCGGGATAAAAAATGCCTAGCTGGCGACTCTTTTCACCCTCCAGTGAGTTCACGGCTGTGTGTTCTCACTGTTCCCTCTCGCCGACCGTTCGCGTCTGTACCTTCATATGACCCTGTTTCATTTGTCGGGAGCGACAGTTATTAATTAGGTTTATTTCATTAATTGAATAGGATTAATCAGATTTGAATGCGGGTTGTTAGATAGTGCGCCAGTCAACCAACACAAACCCAGTTTTAATCCAGGTCACCCATCCTGCATACTTCTCATTTGTTTTAATTTTATATCATTTTTTCTTATTTACTTTGTACGAATTTTTAAAAATAGTAAAAAACATTAAAAAAATTTGAAATTTTTTATCAAACCTTTTATTAATTTTAAGAACCCAAAAATATTTTTATTTTTATTTTTTGCATTAAAAATATATTTTTAAATCATTTAAATGTTATTTTTAATTAGTTAATGAGAATTAATTAATTAAAAATACATTTAAGTATTTAAAAATCACAAAACAAAACCAGAGAATATCTTTGAACATTTAGAAGCATTTACAAACTCACCACACAAATTTCTTTTTGGTTTTGATTATGCTTTGACATTTTTTATTGAATTAGGGTTCTTAAATTGTTCATTTTCTAACCCTAATTCAAAAATTAATAACTTTTAAACCAAGTTGAGTTTGTGAATGATTCTTTTTTCATTGTTCTATGCATGGCTTCTAGTTTCTAAAAACTATTTTGTTTCATTTTTATCTTTCATTTTAAATTTGTTTGGCATTTTACCTCGAGGATCACCCTTAAAACCCTAGAAACTTAGGAAATTCATAACTTCCTTTGGATTTAGCTTATGACCTCCCCCTTTGGATGGTGAACTAGTATAAGTTTAGGGTTCCTGTGAGTGAATTTTCAATTTTTTATCTTATGATTTGCTTCTGTTTTTGAGTTTTGCATCTCACATGTTCATATAACCCGAATTTTGCATCTTCACTTGCATTCATCTTACATATGCTTGCATCCATGAACTTGCCATGACATTTTGTGAATACACATGACATATAAGACATCTTAGGATACATTGGATTCATGTTTGATCATTGCATCATCCATTTGCCATGTTATGCATTCATTTCATTTCATGTTCATTCATGGACTTTCATGCTTCCTTTATGCTTCATTTGCATTCTCATTCTTTGTATGATCATTCACATCTCATGACATGCATTCATATCATCTCTTAGCATCATTTGCATCATGAACATGCTTCTTATTTATGTTTTCATCTTTGCATTTCATTCCATTTCCATTTCATTTCATTTCCTTTTGCTAACTTATCTGGTGGTAAGTGTTTTGAGAAGTGAATTTGCCTTCACTTCTCATAATCTCTTCTCATCTCTCTTATGCATTCATTACTGCATTATGTATATGTATTGGAGTGAGATTGCTCATTCATGTTCCCTCCTCACTTTCTTTCTTCAAGAAACTTATCTTCTTAAGTGAAGTAAGTTGACTTGCTTCTCCGGCTTCTCTTCCTTCCATCTTTGCTTCTTCCTTGGTGGTTCCTCTTGAAGACTACTTGCAAGCCTCATAAACCCTAGGAATACCCAAGCATGATCACAATTAGGGTTTAATTAGTCCCCCATTAGTTTTACCTTTGTGTCATCTCTTTGTGTCTTCTCTTCTCACCTCTTAATCAAGGACTAAACCATAAAGGTTTTAAGGCTTTGTGATTAAGGTTATGCCTGCATCCTTCTCTTAGGATTGAGTGTATAACTTTAATCCTAAGTGTCAAACCCTTAATGTGTTTAAATCCTTTAATCAATTCACCTAATAATCACTAAGACATCAAGCTTGTAACTTGGGCCTTGCATTAGGGTTCTAATTCTTCCTTAAGTGGTTAAGAAGGACTAACCCTAGTGTTAATGGACAAGTCCCCCTCAAGTTGTCTTACAAACCATAAAATTCACTTCTTAATCTTACCATTAACTAAAATCCATTTTAATTAAGGCTTGGTTTGTCATGAGGTTAATCCCTAATCATGGATTAAATTGAGGAGCCTTCCTTAGCTTAAATGTTCTCATCTATTATCCTTCTATTAGGATGGTGTAATGAGTCCATTAAATCCTTGATTATGGCTTAAACTCATTACTTAAAACTAAACAAAAACTCCAAAAACATCTAAATAAATGCAAGTAGGTCAATGATCTTAAACCTACATCATGGTGATTAAGTGTGAGGTTCTTACTTCATACTTAAGGTATTCTCATTACCCCTAATCAGAGGGAAGATGTGATGAGTTTGCTAACCCTTGGTTTAGGCTTAAGCTCTTTTTCTTATGAAAAATTCAAAAAACAATAACAAAACTGAAAACACAAAAAACAAACAATAATCGTCTCCTCCGGGATTCTTTTCTCATCATCTTCACTCATAAACGAGAACTTGCTTCTTCCGTCTAATGCAAGACAGTTTGCACCTGAGCCAAACATGTCATACACTTGAGCATAGACAAGTAAGCAGTTCACAAGTCAATTTATCTTTCAGTCTCTTTGAGTCGAACTACAGTGTTCTTCCTCATTGCACGAGAGGATACGTAGGCCTAACTTAACAGTTATCGAACAAAAGTCTTTGTACATCCCCCCTCTTCCAGCATTATCCTTTGAGCCTCATTGTCTTGAGCTTTGCATTCTTTCCTTACACTGACACCCTTTTATTCACTCCACACTTCTTTGAACTGACACTTGTATTCTTTTCCAGCTTTTGCACACAAAATAGCACTGATACTACCCCTTTAAACACAAAATTTTAAGCGTGGATCCCGTCGAGTATGGTGGACAATCTGGGTGCTAATACCTTCCCAGGTTGTAACCAACCCCCTTTCTCCGTTTCTCTGGTTCGCGATCGTCTTATCCATATCTTTTTCTAGGTTTATGCAACATTACCTTTCCTTCGGGATAAAAATGCCTAGCTGGCGACTCTTTTCAGTTCATCTTCATGTTCTCCTTTCACCGACCGTTCGCGTCTGTACCCCTCTTGGCCTGGTGTCATTTGGTGGGGGCGACAAAGTAAAGTTGGTGCAATTATTATCTTGTTGGATGGGATCCATATGACTTTCACCGCCCAGATAACATTCGAATGTACTAACAATGAAGCATAGTACGAAACCTGCATAATGGGGATCGAGGAAGTAATCAATTTAGGAATCAAGAACCTTGATATCTTTGGTGATTCAGCTTTAGTCATCTATCAGGTTAACGACAAATGGCTGGTTCATCAACCTCATCTGATTCCTTATAGGGACTATACCAGGAGGTTGCTAACTTTCTTCACCAAGGTTAAGTTGCAATATATACCTCGGGACGAGAATCAGTTTGCTGATGCCTTGGCAACCTTAATCAAGGTTCACCAAGAGAACTATGTGCCCATAATCGATGTATCTCATCTAGAGAGACCGGCATACGCGTTTGTAGTTTATGGGGTTAATGATGACAAACCTTGGTACTACGATATCAAGTGCTTCCTGAAATCTTGAGAATACCCGGCAGGGGCATCCAGTAAAGACAAGGAGATCCTTATGAGGTTGGCAGGCAGGTTCTTCTTAAACTAGGATGAGGTGATCTATAAGCGAAACTTTGACATGGTCATGCTCAGATGCGTGGATAGACACGAAGTAGACCTGTTGATGCAAGAAGTTCACGAAGGCTCCTTCGGTACCCATGTTGGAGGACATGCTATGGCAAAAAACTTCTCATGTCAGGGTATTATTGGATCACCATGGAATCTGATTGCTGTAAATACTCCCGCAAGTGCCACAAGTGCCAAATTTATGTTGATAAGGTGCATGTGCCTCCGAATCCGTTGAGTGTCATATCTTCACCTTGGCCCTTTTCTATGTGGGGAATTGATATGATCGGCATGATTGAGCCAACTACTTCTAACGGTCACTGCTTCATCCTAGTTGCCATAAAATATTTCACGAAGTGGGTCGAAGCGGCGTCTTATGCCAATGTCACCAAATAGGTGGTAGCCTGATTCATCAAGAGGGATATCATCTGTCGATATGGAATTCCTGAGAGAATCATTACTGACAATGGTTCTAATCTCTACAATAAGATGATGGTAGATTTGTGTCAGGATTTCAAGATCGAGCATCATAACTCTTCGCCGTATCGCCCGAAGATGAATGGTGTTGTCGAGGAGGCCAACAAGAACATCAAAAAGATTGTGCATAAGATTCTAGTGACGTACAAAGATTGGCATGAGATGCTACCATTTGCACTGCATGGGTACCGATCATTGGTGCGCTACTCAACAAGGGTAACCCCGTTCTCGCTCGTGTATGGTATTAAGGAAGTCCTACCTGTGGAAGTTGATATCCCTTTGTTGAATATTAATGATGGATGTCAAGCTTGACGAAGCTGAGTGGTTCCGATCCAGGTACAATCAGTTGAGCCTCATTGAAGAGAAACACCTAGCAACTGTATGCCATGGATAGTTGTATCAACGACGAATGAAACGGGCTTTCGATCAGAAAGTACACCCTCAGCGCTACATACCCGACGACTTAGTGCTGAAAAGGATCCTTCCTCCTTTAACAGATCACAAGGGAAAGTGGACACCCAATTACGAAGGTCCATTCGTGGTTAAAAAGGTCTTTTCGGGCGGAGCCTTGATTTTAACAACCATGGATGGCGAAGACTTCCAATCCCCTGTCAACACAGACGCGGTTAGAAAATAATTCACATAATGAGACCTGCTAGACAAAAACAGAATAAGAGTCCAGGCAAAAAGGGAATCCCGGCGAGCCAAAAACAGAATAAAAGGCTCGAGCAAAAATTAGGGAAATAAAAGAAAAATGTACACCCACTGAGCTGAAAAGACACATCGGACGTCTCAGGAAAAAAAGGTTATCCCAGTGGATTGAAAACCCGAAAGGGCGATCCATGCAAAAAAGGGACTAAATTAAACAACTGCGATCTGCGAGATCTGTGATGTGTCATCAGCAATCAAGGACAATCTGAGGGTTAAGGTTCAGTCCAACCATCTTCCTCAAAAGCGAAGCACGTGGAGCATCTTAAGGACATATAAGTCATAGCCGGGTCAGAGCTCGATGAGATCTATTTTTTTCACATTGCCATTAGGATAATTTATTTTCCTTTTTGCGCAATTTCCTCTTTCCAAGGATTTCTTCCCGGTGTAATGCCTATTCATGGCTAAATTTCAATCAATAAAAGTGCAATTTCATTCAAATTCGCTCTCATATGTTTTTGTTTTTCATCTACCATTGATTGATTTCAAAAAATTCCCAAAAACTGTGATAAATATTGCATGTGGATACATGAATGCTTCACAATATGTGCATGAGAGTAAAAACACTTGACATATATTTGATGTGTTGAGTAATAGGGACGGTGACTCAGACCATGACCCTGGGGCACGCGGGCCAAACTAACTCCCTTTTTTGCAGGTACTATAAGTTGTGTTCATGTAGGTACAGGTGTTGCAAGCAAAGACATTATCAACACAGAGCTTCAGGATGCTTTGCCTCGGCAGATCTTGAAGCATGATTCCTCGGCAAGTCTCATCAGACCATCCCCTCTCCAGCAGAGCGACAAAAGGAAGGATATTTCCCGAGCAGAAGGGCATCATTATCTCTCCCCCCAGCATGAGACGCCTTAAACCTCTCATCCCTGGCACAAGACGCTGCTTACCTCCCCATCATAGTAGGAGGTGATCAAACATGTAGCTTCAACAGGGAGTACTCTCATTTGACATCCCCATTAGGGTGAGAACCGAAATCTTCCTCTGCAAAGTAACAGAAGGCGGATGCTCTCCCCAAGCAGAGAGTTTTCCTTCAACATAGAAGTATTCCCACAAGAGTATTCATATCTCCAGCAGTATGGGAGAATTCACCATTCCCCAGCAGAGATGAAGGTAGGGAGAAACCGGAGGGTTTCCCTTCTTACACAACGGTTGTTCGCAGTTTTCTCCAGCAAAGTCACTAATCAAAGTCCAATCTTCATTGGCATCTCTTCATAAAGTAGAAGATTGTGTATCCGAGAGATTCTCCAAGCCGAGTTAGAAGGATATCACTTCCCCAATAGAGTTCAACGGGTAGCATACATCTCAAGTCCAGTTCATCCCCAACAGGGTCTTGGCTCTCCAATCTTAAAGTCCAATTTATTTTTGGCAATGGCGGCAGTTCAAAGTCGGCATATCGTTAGCATTCTCCCCCGCAGAGTTGCTTTTCCCCACAGGGATTCATCAAATCAATGCAGTGATTATTCTCTCCCTAGTAAAGCCACTCAGGATGCCTGTTATCTCCTCACAGGAGATCCCTTTGCATTTGCATCTAGTAATAATCATTACATTTAAATCCTCAAAAGCGTAGAATTTCCGTTATTATGGAGCATTACGCCATGGAAAAATTCAAACATATGCATATGCTAGTTTTAGGTGCTTGTTATGAAGGTCTGAAACATCGGTTGCTCAATCAGACCAAAACATCCCCACAGAGGATACCCCAATGCATTACCGGACATAATTTTAAGTATAATCAAAGGATTAGGGATTTGTTAATCTTTCTTTCAGATACACGTTATCCCTAGTAGAATAGTCCTTCATGACATTCTTTGTAAGTCCACCTTCGGCTTGGTCTTAATTTTTCGAGTTCACCTTCGGCTTGTTCTCGAATTCTTCCGTAAGTCTACCTTCGGCTTAGTGTTATGTTCATGATTCCACCTTCGGCTTGGTCTCGTATCTTTGTTTGAGTCTACCTTCGGTTTAGTCTCATTCTTTATAAGCCCACCTTCAGTTTGGTCTTACTTTTTCGAGTCCACCATCGGTTTGTTCTCGGATAAACGTAAGTCTACCTTCGGCTTAGTCTAACATTTACGATTCCACCTTCGGCTTGGTCTCGTATATTTGTCCGAGTCTACCTTCGGCTTAGTCTCATTCCTTGTAAGTCCATCTTTGGCTTGGTCTTACTTTTTCGAATCCACCTTCGACTTGTTCTCAGAATCTTTTGTAAGTCTACCTTCGGCTTAGCCTTACATTTATGATTCCACCTTCGGCCTGGTCTCGTATCTTTGTTTGAGTCTACCTTCGGCTTAGTCTCACTCTTTGTAAGTCCACGTTCGACTTGGTCTTACTTTTTTGAGTCAACCTTTGGCTTGTTCTCTAATTCTTCCATAAGTCTACCTTCGACTTGGTCTTACGTTTACGATTCCCCCTTGGGCTTGGTCTCGTATATTTGTTTGAGTCCACCTTCGGCTTAGTCTCATTCTTTGTAAGTCCACCTTCCGCTCGGTCTTACTTTTTTTAGTCCACCTTCGGCTTTATCTCGGATTCTTTCGTAAGTGTAAACACCCCAAATTTGCCCTCACCCATTCACACATGACTTGTGATCATCTCATATGCATAAACACAATCACATCATCTCATGTCTCATTTGGTTTCACTGGATAGCTTCTAGGTCATCTGCACCTAGGGTTTGTGATCTGAGCAACCTCAGAGCATCTTGAGCCATCCCAAAGGCAACCAATCAACTCAAAGGGGTCCATGTGTGTTCTTATATCATGTTACATCCTCACAAAGTCAGAAATGCAGAGGAATCACAAGAACTAGGGTTTGAGTGGATGCAGAGCCAGGATGAACTGCACAGTTGACTGAAAATTAGGGTTTTGGTTTCAGAGGCCATAACCCCAAATTTTTTGGTCATTCTTGTTTCCATTGATCTTTATATGGTATAGGGAGTATGCATATCAATTTTCATGAAGAAATTCCATGGGGAAGTCATCTGATCAAGAGTTGACTTTTCAGACAAGTCAGTGTAAAATCAGGGCATCTGAGGCCCCCAATGACCCAACCAATGGGTGATCTTCATCATTTTGAGTGTATGTGATCTTTATTTGATCATGGAAGAAGGTTGAAGTTCATGGAAATCAAGAATTTAGGGTTTTTGCAAAAGTTGACTTTTTGGGTTTTGTTGACTTTTCAAGAATGTACCATTTTAGGTCAATTTTCAAGCCTTGATTCATGATCCAAAAAGGCTTCAAATGGAAAAACTTTGGTCATGAAAGTTGTAGATCTCCTCTTTCCCTTTTCAAAAAGTACAAGAACATGATCAAACTCTTCTTGGATCAAAAGTTATGGCCATGCAAAGTTGCCAAAAATCATTGTTTTTCAAGTCATGCACCAAGTGGGAATTTTGCTAAGTCTTGAATCAATGCATGATTGCTGCCTCAAATTCATGTCAAACCAGCATGTGAATGTTCTCTAAGTCACAAAAATCAGAAATGGACCAAGTTTGCTCATGGTTTGGTTCATGTAACAAGGCATTTCCATGGAAAACCATAAAGCTAGCCAACTTGCATTTTCACTCATGACTACTTCACCAACTTATGACATTGGCTGCTGACTTTGGGCTAGCCTCTCCCTCACCTTTTGCTGCACCAGAACCCAAGTTGTCCTTGCCTAGTATCACACCATGCCCTATCTTACACAAAAGTGGATTTTGAGCAAAAGTAGCCACACCTATCATAGCAGGCCATGTCACATCAAGAGGCCAATCAGAATTGTTTATTCATTCATTTTGCTGGCCATATCACATGGCAACCAAGGCTGAAGCATTGACATTCACTACTTACACAAAAACCTCCCAACTTGCAAGTTCTATCGAATCTCTTTACACAGCCACAAAGCACAAAGACTTTGATCACCATTCAACTCACCACACCTCAAAGGCCTCAAACCACCAAAACTCAGGCCTGAAACAAGCTTGGCCTGAGCTTCACCATTCACCATCATCAGAACCAGTTCTCTTCGAATCACACTATCCATCCATCAAACACTTCATTTTCCTTCACCAACAAGTCAAGCATGCCATAAGGAGCCAAAACCACCCCTTACTTTGAGCTGAAACAGCTTGTATGCAAAGTGCATTTTCTGCTACACCAGAAGTGAACCACTCAAAATAGCTTGCTAAAGATCATTCCCAGCTTGCCATTGGTACCAGGGGAGACATTGGAGCTAGCACGCATCAAGAAACTGCTCTGGAAGCTCAAAAACAGGAGTTGTCACCTCAGGTATGATCTTGAAACTTTTCTCCCAAAGCTCTGATTTTATGTTATAAAATGAAAATGTATGCTTCAAGGATCATGGGGATGTGTTTAGAATCAAAAATGGTGTGAAAATGAGCATTTTATGCATCTCTGAAATTTGGCCCGTGAATGCATTTCGTTTCGATTCTCCTTGTTCATGTTAGATAAATGTATTTTGATCTTGGATTGAGGTTTAGTTAGGATAGGGGAGTGTTTCTGGGCATTTAATTTGTTGAATGGTGGCCTGAATCGTTTTCTAGGGTTTGTGATACGCCGGAGAAGACGACCGGAACCACTGTTCCGGCCGTCTGAGTTTACCCTGCCCTAATTAGGGTTTAGTCCAGTCATTAGTGATTTTTAAATCTGGGCCATTGGATTGCCCTTCCCGCGCGTAGACCAAGGGATCAGATCATTTCATTAACATTAATTTCCACTTAATTAATTTAATTAGGTTTAATAGTTCAATTAGTCAGGTTTGAATTGGGACCACACGATTGCGCGCCAAGTCAACCTTTATATCCCCAGAATCAATCTCATGCGTCCATTCTGTTTACTTTTCTTTTTATTTGATTTTTACTCATATTTATTGCATTTAATTTGTACAATTATTTTAAAATAGTTAAAAAATCATAAAAATTATGAAACTTTTTCTTTAAGGTTTTATTAATTTTTATGACTCAAAAACATTTTTATTTTATTTTTTATCATTAAAAAAGTATTTTTAAATATTTAAAAGATTATTTTTAATTGATTAATGAGAATTAATCAATTAAAAATACTTTTAGGTATTTAAAAATTACAAAAAAATTCATGAAGTGTTCTAAGACATTTAGAAACATTGTCCAACCTTCAAACCAAATTTCTTTTTTGATCTTGATGCATTTTAAGAATTTTTCATTGAATTAAATCATTTTTGATGCATTATTTTGTTCATAAGTTTGAAAATTCATTTCTGCCTATTGGTGAAGGTTGAGACATTGATTCTTCTTGCATTGTTTTCCATTTAGCATGTATTTTCAAGGATAAAAAGGCCATGATTTGATCTTGCATTTTCTAATTGATTGGCATTTGTTTTGATGAGGACCCTAAAAAACCCTAATAACTTGAAAAAATCACAACTTGAGTTTGGTTGAGAGTTGAGAGCTCCCCTTTGGGCAGTGGTTCATTATAGGTCTAGGGTTTCTTTAGGTACCATTTTCCATTTTTCATATTAGGGTTTGCTTCTGTCTTTGGTCTATGTGTGATGTTTGTTTCATGAACCCTAATTTGGGCTTTCATTTGCATCCCTCTTGCATTTCCTTGCATAACATGACTTGTCATTGCATTTTGTGCATTCCTATGATTCATTTGACATCTTAAGACATGTATGAAGCATCATTGATCATTGCATTACATATTTGCCATGCCATTTGTCTTGTATGTTTCATAACATTTCATGCTTGTTCATGCTTCTAAACTTGCATCATTTGCATCCATGGCTTTGTATGAACATCTCATTGTCTTGTCTCATGTTCATAGCACCCCATAGCATCATCATCATCATCAACATGCTTCTGGTTTTTGCTTATCATATCATCTCATCTCATTTAGCATTGTATTGCATTTGTTTCTGACATTTCAGGTGGTAAGTAAAACTTGAGAAGTGGATTTGCCTTCACTTCTCATAACTTTTCTTTTCATCTCTCTTGCATCCATTGCTGTATTCTTACTTGTGTTTGAGTTTGAGCTTGCTCATTCTTCTTCTTCTCACTCTCTTTCTTCAAGTGACTTGACTTCTTGAATGAAGCAAGTCACTTTGCTTCTCTTGATCCTGTTCATCTGCTTCCTGGTGGTTCTTCTGAAGATTGCTCTTGAAAACCTCACAAACTTTAGGATCATCCAAGCATGACAATGAATTAGGGTTTTGATTAGTCCCCTCATAGTTTTACCTTTGTGTCTCTCTTTGAGTCCTCTCTTCTCACCTCATAATCAGGGACTAAACCCTCAAGGCTTTAAGACTTTGTGATTAAGATCATGCCTGCATCCTTCTTTTAGGATGGAGTGTATAACTTTGATCCTAAGTCTTGGACCCTTAAGGTGTTGAACTCTCTTAATTAATCCATCTAATAATCATCAAGACATTACACTTGTAACTTGGGCCTTGCATTAGGGTTCTAATTCTTCCTTAATTGGTTAAGAAGGACTAACCCTAAAGTTAATGGACAAGTCCCCCTCAAGTTGTCTTACAAACCCTAAAATTCACTTCATCATCATATCATTAATAAAATCCACTTAATCCAAGGTTTGTTCTGTCATGGGTTTAATCCCTAATCATGGATTAAGCTGAGAATCCTTCCTCAGCTTAAACACCCTCATCTATTATCCTTCTTTTAGGATAGTGTAATGAGCCTGTTAAATCCCTGATTATGGCTTAACCTCATTACTTAACACTAAACAAAAATCACAAAAACATTTAATTAATCACAAGTAGGTTAATGATCTTAACCCTACATCAAAGGTGATTAAGTGTGAGAATCTGACTTCACACTTAAGGTAATTCTCATTACCCCTAATCAGAGGGATGATGTGATGAGTTTACCAAATCCATTGATCTAGGTTTAAGCTCATTATCTTATGACAAACTCCAAAAAGAAATAAAAGACTGAAAACTCAAAAACAAACAATAATCGTCTCCTTCGGGATTCTTTTCTCATCATCTTCACTCACAACCGAGAACTTGCTTCTTCCGTCTAATGTAAGACAGTTTGCATCTGTGCCAGACAGATCATACACTTGAGCATAGACTGCAAGCAGTTCACCAGTCAATCCTTTCAGTCTCTTTGGGTCGAACTACGGTGTTCTGACTTCCTCATTGCACGAGAGGATACGTAGGCATAACTTAACAGTTATCGAACAAAAGTCTCTGTCCATTCCCCCTCCTTCCAGCATTATTCTTTAAGCCTCATGATCTTGAGCATTTCATTCCTGATCTCACACTGACACTGTACATTTATACACATCACATTTCTCACACTGACACCTGTACATATTGCCTTCCAGCTCTTTTACACACAGATTGCACTGACACTACCCCTTTAAAACACAAATCTTTTAAGCGTGGATCCCGTCGAGTACGACGGACAATCTGGGTGCTAATACCTTCCCAGGTTGTAACCAACCCCCTTTCTCAGTCTCTCTGGTTCGCAAACCGTCTTATCCATCTTTTTCTAGGTTTATGCAGCATTACCTTTCCTCCGGGATAAAAATGCCTAGCTGGCGACTCTATTCATCCTCCAGTGAGTTCACGGCTGTGTGTTCTCACTGTCTCCTTCGCCGACCGTTCGCGTCTGTACCTTCATTTGATCCGTTTCATTTGTCGGGAGCGACAGCTTGGCGACTCTGCTGGGGAATTTTATACTGCAACCAGGGCATCTGGTTCTTTTTGTGGGTTCCTCCTAGCGCTTGATTGATTTGTGTTTACTGGGGTGTTATGTGCTTGTTTGTGCTTGTATTTATTTTTGTTTATTGCTTTATGTACAGTTACTTTACTGCTTTCTTTACTGCTTTTATATATCATACTGTCATACTGTGCTGGCTGGATCTGGTTTTTCTTTGGTGGGTGGGTGTTCCATTGAGAGTTAAGGTCCTATACCTGGGACCTGAGTGACACCTAGGCTAGAGTGAATCATATTCTTTCCCATTCCATTTCGGTCTGGTGCGGGAATATGAAACACGGTTCAGATATGGGTTTCTTCTTGAGAACTCTGTGCTACGGATTTCCTGTAGTGCTAGGGGGATCTGGGAAGCCTGCTAAGTCTGGATGACCTTTTAGTATTGACCTTCAGAAATTGAGGTGAATTAGAGGAGGAATTGTTATGGTTATTGTAAACACTGTACCTCCGGGTTAGAGGTGTTTACACTTCTCATAACTGATCCAAGTCTGAGGATCCTTGTTCTAGATCACTACCTGTGAGGGGGTTGGGCTGTTTACAGGTTTGCAGGTACCTTGACCTCAGAATACCCTTTTACTTTGACTTTGTTAAGAATGCCCCATGCTGGATAGTTCTTGTGATTCTAAAACCCTGGACATGTGGCTCTTTATTTGAGTCCCCCACCTTGGTTACTGGATTTATAGACCTCCATCCGGAATTCTTGAACACACATGGATCTATACCAAGGCAGTTTATCCAGATCCAGCTCAGTCACAAACCCTTTGCATATCATTTGCATACATCCTCATTGCATCATATTAACATGTGCTTATTTGTTTTTCAGGGTATCCATTTTCGTCAGGTTTTGGTTTTGACCCCATCTGCAGCTTTGACCCATCTTCACCAGCATCTGCTTCAGTTTAGCTGTCTGCTTCAGCACCAGCCAGTCAGTGGTTTTCTCTACTTCAGCATTGTCATCAGCACTCTACCCAGTCTTCAGCATCATGGCTCCAAAGAAAAGCAATATCACCTATCATTTCTTCCAACCAGACTTATCAGACATCAGGAGGGTCCAAACCCTGATGACCCCAGATCACATACCTCTGTTCAGGGAGCATTATGGGGATATACTTGACTTGGTTATAGACATGGACCCATCTCAGAGGAGCCTGATCCATACCTGCATCCAGTTCTATGACCCCCCATTGAGGTGTTTCACCTTTCAAGACTTTCAGTTGGGACCTCTCTTAGAAGAATATGCATCTTTGGTTGGTTTGCCTATCAAGAGAGAAATTCCTTTTAACCCTGAAATGGTCTTTCCCAGCAATGGAGAGATAGCAAGAGCTTTGCACCTGGAACCTGCTTTGATTGAGCAGCATATGACCTCTAAAGCTGGGATCCTTGGTTTTCATCTGGACTTCCTGATTTCTCAAGCTAGTTTGAAAGCCTCCCTGGGGGATTGGAAAGCTGTTTGTGCATTGTTGGCCTTGAGTGTATATGGAATTGTGTTGTTTGCAGATGAGCCCAGATTCATCAGCAAGAATGCCATCCACCTGTTCATCCTGAAGAACCCAGTGCCAACCTTGTTGGGTGACCTCTATTACTCAGTACATCAGAGGAATGAGAAACAGAGGGGTAAGCTAGTGAGGTGTTGTGCTCCACTATTCCATGCTTGGCTTCTCAAGCATCTACCCAGGACAGATGCATTCCTGAATCCTCATCAGCAAAGCAACTGGGCTAAGAGGCTCACTACTCTCACTGCAGCAGACATCAGATGGTGCACCCAAGGCACCAAGGGCAGAGATATGATCACAAGCTGTGGGCACTTTCCCAATGTACCTTTGGTAGGAGTTAAGGGAAGTATCAACTTCAATCCCCTGCTGTTCAAGAGGCAATTAGGCTATGCACTGGTTCATGCTCCTAGGGAACAAGACCTGGTTGAGACCCTCTACTGTGAGAACAAGATCAGTTTGACTGTTGTTAGGCAGGCTGCCTGGGCCTGGGATCATGTTCAAACCAAGGGAATCACCATTCTGGGGAAGTGCAATAATGTGGCATCAGCCCAATATCATGAGTGGTCCTATGCTAGGGCCCAAATCTCAGGATTGCCCTTCACCATCAAAGACATGCCTGAGTCATCATCAGCACCACCCCCTGCTACTGTCAGTTTGGAAGAGTTTGAAGGCTTGAAAGAAAGAAATGAGAAGCTATCCCAAGCCCTGCAGAAGACCCTCAGGGAGAGGAGTGAAGGTGTAAGGGAGATTGAAAGATTGGAGAAGCTGAGAGTGGAACACTTGACTAAGATTGAGAAGTCTGGAGACTATATCAACAAGTCTAAAGCTGGTGAGCAGATTCTGAAAAATGCTTGTAAAGAAGCCCAGTTCCAAAGAGCAAGGACAGACTTGTACTTGAAAGAGAGTCAGGCCAGGTGGGTCCGGATCACTGAAGCCCGTACTCTAGAAGACAAGAGAGTTCAAGATAAGATGGAGCAGATGGAAAAAGCCCTGGCAGCAGCCCAGGAGGAAATTTCAGAGTTAAAAATCAAAGCTGGAGTGAAGAAATCCAAAGACCAAAGCCAGAACAAGAAATTGGCTACAGCTGTTGCAACAAGAAACCTTCTCATCAGGAATCTTACGGAGCATCCGGCTGATCCTGTGACCGAAGCACTTCTTAAGGAAGTTCGCGAGGATGAGTTTGGCCTTGGAGTCTGATTATTTGCTTGTTGTTGTTCCTTTTCCATGTACTTTTGCTTTTTGGTGACGTATTTTTGACCCCTTAGAGGGCTAGTGTTGTAAAAAATGAACAATTTGTATTATTTTACCTTTGTAATATATTTGTGTTTGTTTCCATCTGGGTTCACTTCAAAAGCAACTTCAACAGCATCATCTTCAAGGGTCTGGACGGGTCAAAACTGAAGACCAAGCCGGATACCTTGATAGCAAATAAGCATACTGCATTGCATACTAACCCTTTTGTTTGTTTTGTAGGTTTTGTTTTATTGTTTCTAACCTCTGTTGTGACATTCAGGAATTATTGCTCGCCGCAGACTATTCCCTCTCAACAGGCCACACAGGTATCCAACTAGAAACAACCTTCCGGGAATTCAGATGGATCAAGTTCAACAAGATCTTGCTGATGTCAGAAATCAGCTAGCCAATGAAAGATTGGAGATGAGAACACAGATGACGCAGTTCATGGAGGTTATGAACAACATGGCTCAGAGCCAGGAGAGACTGAGAGCTATGGTGGAAAGGCAGAACCAAGATGAGCCTCATGTAGGGACTGCAGGCACCAGTAATAATGAAAGGGTGCAACCACATGTCAACCCCCCTGTGTTTGGTCCACACCTACATCCTGAGATTCATATTCCTGCAAACGTTCAAGGAACAGCTACTGCAGCCAGAGTACTTCAAGAGGATCCTCAGGAGGATCAGTTTACAGTCATGGGTGCTGGAGAGGAAACCTATGATAGGAGATTGGATGAGTTGGCTGAGAAGTTGAGGTCTTTGGAATCCCAAAATTCTTTGGGGTTCGATGTCATGGACATGGGTTTAGTAGAGGGGGTCAGGATCCCTCATAAGTTCAAGCCTCCTTGTTTCGAAAGATATAATGGGACTTCATGCCCCCGGACTCATTTGCAATCGTTTCTGGGAAGGCTGAAGGCCTATACAATGGATGAGAAGCTCTGGATGTTTTACTTCGAAGACAGTTTGACTGGAGCATCAAGGGAATGGTATTCCCATCTGACAAGAGCAACTGTAAGATGCTGGAAGGACCTGGCAGAGGCCTTCATCAGACAGTATCAGTATAATCTGGACATGGCACCCAATAGGACCCTCCTAATGGGGATGTCACAATCATCAAGAGAGAGCTTCAGAGAATATGCTCAAAGATGGAGACAGCTTGCCGCTGCTGTCCAGCCACCTATGTCTGAAAGAGAGATGGCTGATATGTTCATGAATACCCTTCAGGGAACCTATATTGACAGGTTGGCTGCTTTCTCGTCCACTAGCTTCGCAGATGTTGTTATAGCTGGGGAGAGAATTGAAAGCCTGTTAAAAATGGGTAAAATTTCCGATAATGGCGCCAGTTCGTCCAGCAGTACAAGGAAGCCTTTTGCAGGCCCTAGAAGAGCTGGCGAGACCAATGCCGTTCATACCAACAGGGGTAGGCCCCAATATGTTCAAAGGTCCATAGCAGCAGTCA